>JACXGI010004941.1:0-28124 GCA_016801175.1 Esox masquinongy
AGTGTGTGTGTGAGTGCGGCACTATGAATCACCCACAGTACTGACCAGCCTGTCAGCAAGGCTTGTATCCCAACTGGCCCCATATTCTCTAGTCCAGCTAGCGGCCTATAAAGGTACTTTGTCTTGTTTAGGGGAGAGTGCGCCATTTAGGAAGCCTCCCAAGCCATGGGACACTGTCAGGAGGAGCACCAAGCTCAGAACAAGCATGCTTTCTCTCGCTGGGTCTCTCACTCTTTGCTCTCTCTCCATTTGTGTAACAGGGTGTCAGTCATCATTAGTCGTCCTATTGTTTCTTCCTTAATCACCAGCTCTGACAGCAACAACACTGTCACTCACGCTACACCGGTGCGCTCTTCAGTCCCCGCCGGAACCTGTTTCCCTCCGCGGGGAAACAACGGCGTTACGCTGTCACCCTCTCTGCCAAACTCTTGGTGTCCCCTCAGCACCAAGTGCTTTACAAACACTTGCCAACAATGTGTTATTGCCACGACGACAATGTGTTATCGCCACTGCGATGACGAGTTATCACCAAGGCGACAATGCCTTTGAAAACGCTTACATCAGCCAGCCTATGTTACTGTAGGCCAAGTCAGGCTGTTGGAAGACTGGTATTAGGGTATTTGAGGGTCTTGCTAACTGATACTGGGGTAATTAATGGTCTTGCTAACTGATACTGGGGTATTTGGTGGTCTTGCTAAGTGTTATTGGTAAGTAAGTGGTGTTGATAACTGGTGTTGGGGTATTTGGTGGTCTTGCTAACTGGTAATGAGGTATTTAAGGATTCTTGCTAAGTGGTGGTGGGTATTTTGGCAGTCTTGCTAACTGGTGTTGGGATGTTTGGTGGTCTTACTAACTGGCATTGGGGTATTTAAGGGTCTTGCTAGGTGGTAGTGGGGTATTTGGCAGTTTTGCTAACTGGTATTAGGGTATTTGGCGGTAACTGTAACTGTAACTGGGGGATTTGGCCCCTTCTAATAGGTGTTGGGGTACTTGGTGGACTTACCAACTGGTTTTGGGTTATTTGGTGGTCTTGCTAATTGGCACTAATCGAGGGTCTTGCTAACTGGTACCGGGGTATTGGGGGTTTGCTAAGCTCCCAGGGCTAACCGGTTCATTTAAGAGAGATTGGGAAGTATTTAGCATCTAGTTATCAGTATAACAGTTAGGATGGATCCTAGTTCTGGGTTAATCTAAGGGGATCTGCAGTAATCCTTTAGGGAGGGGTCCCTCTGTGTGGTAGCAGAATAACATGTAAGCAGATTCGCCCCGTTTTAACCTCAGACAGAACAACACAGAATGATCATCACTCACAAGGATCAGTGACGGTGATTAGAGAGCATGAAGCTTGTAGCAGGGTCAGGGCCAATTCTATTTCAATTTCAGTCAAATCGATAAGTACACCGAAATCCCAATTCCAATTATTTTCAATGCTCTCCAATGAGAAGAATACACACAGACACACACAAAAAAAATATTTTCAGACAATTAGATGTATGTCTTAATACTATGCACAATTAAGAAGATATTTTATAGTGCTTTAACGCATTCTAATAAGCCATTGGTCAACATTGAATTCCCAGCCTGTTAACATCTGTTTTGGAGGGTTGTATGCAAACCTGCATATTATCTGGTTTATTGGTCATAATCCATAAATGTAATGTATAATCTGAAATGGTACTTAGTTGCGTATATTAGCAGAGCTGCCACAATGAGCCTCCAGGGAGCATTTAGAAACACCACTAACCAAACAATGGTTTTAGACATTTAGTTGCATCCAAACCCAAAAAAATCAGATTCTGTTTATGAGCATTGTTAGACAAGCAGAAACCCAGAATTGGACACATTTTCCAATACAAAAAAAGACTGAAGAATATAGAAAAATGTAAAAACCTTATGACCTAGTTTAAAGTCAACAGTGGGAATCACGCTTTTCAATCATTCCGAGTGCATGTCACTGTTCCCCAATACATTTTTCACACAGAGCGCCTTTCCTTTGCCAAACAGATTTTTTGGCAAAAGTGTAGCCATTTCCTCCTCCACAACTACACTACCGGTGCAAACACCACATTTGCACTTTTTTGAGAAAATAATTTTTGATCTAGTTGTTTTGTGTGGGAAGGTGTTCCGTAAAAATAGTTAGAAGAAATCTTTTAGCATGCGAATGACACTGATGCTTCCCACTGCTGGTCTTTGACTGGCATCATTTCTAAGAGAGCAGTCTCAGTGTCATTTTGTTACCAGTCTCTGAAGCTTCTTGTCCTTCTCTGGAGAGGAGATGCGTCTAGAAGTAGTTTCAGATGCCCAGTAGGAGGCACACTTTTCTCGGGTTTAAAGATAACCCAGGACCCCACGTCAGTTAGAGGGAACATTGCCCTTCGTAGGAAGCAATTCAGATGGGAAATCAAATTATAGTCCTGACTATGTGGCCAAAAGACCCCATGACACTGATAGTAAGAGTAGGTGTGTTAACCCCAGTGTCCTTGCTTAAACGTCCAATTTGGCCCTCATATCATCATGGCCACCTGATCATCTCCAGCTTCCAATTAGCTCATTATTCCCTCTCCTCCACCAGTAACTAAAATGTACATACTAATTACTGTACAGCACTAATAGGCACTGAAACAAAATCTCCATAAGAACTCTACTAAACCACGGAAATGTAAACTGTGGCTGTTGCTAGAACTACACATCATTTTCATCTTCTGTTAAAGATGTGTAGCGTTGATGTTAGATCATTAACTAAAGGGATAATAATGTACCTAATGGAATTATTGAGACATAGTTTGTAGTCAGAAAGAAAACACAGGGAAAATTGCAGCACATAGCCATGCTTGATCTCTTACAAAGTAAGAGTTTACGTATAAGCCATCACAAAAAATTTAATAGAATCTAGTGTAACGAAGGGATGGAGAAAAGCCCTCCCTCGAAACAGCACCAAGTGACTGTGAATTTTTCCATCTTAGTTCCAACGTGGACGTTAACCGTGGCGTGACGTTACCCTGGGGCTGGTGAAATAAGGCTGTTTAGTCATTCGACCGAACCGGACACATCCCCAGTCTGCACAGAATCTATTCTGACAGTCGGGTTATCTTTTTAGGTCTCAGACAGGATAAAGTGGATTAGAACTAAATGGAGAGGGTGGCATGGGCTCCGCCCCCTCCCACCTACACCCCGGCGTGGGCTCCGCCCCCACCCACCTACACCCCGGCGTGGGCTCCACCCCCTCCCACCTACACCCCGGTGTGGGCTCCGCCCCCACCCACCTACACCCCGGCGGGTCTTTCACCTCTGCTTGTATGTCTTCTTTGTCCACCCTCCATCTCCCTCACGGGACCCCCCTGTGTCCCTAACCTCTAGTCTAGCTTCTAATCCCTGAAGAGATTTACACGTCTTCTCAGTGTGTAATTCGCTAACAATTTGCCACAGATTTACCACCAATTTACCACCAATTTAGAAGCAATATGCTACTAATTACTGCCGTTTCTCCTGCCGCTGTACTGTTTCTTTGAGCGGCTGACGTGGCGTCTTGATTTACGAGCGTCGAGCAGACGGGTCTTTTCAACATCTCGTCCTCCGCACAGAAATCCTGTTGTACTTCAACGTTGCGCTGTCTCAACCATCCTCCTCGTCGTCGCATTAGAATACTGACACAGTGGGGGCCCCGCTGCTAAAGCAACGGCCCCGCTGCTAAAGAGAATCATTTATCTAAACCAGGGCTTATCTCTGAGCTGGGAGTGCTGGTCTGGAGACAGTCCCTCCCTGTCCCTAATGACCAAATCTGTTAGGATCTAAAAGTCAAAGCTGACCCTGGATCAGCGGCCGTACTCTTCGGGAACGATCGGGAACAGAGGAAAGCAGAGGAGGCGTTTTAGTGACGCAAGCGGACACCGGTCTTTCCGGAGAGGCGGTTCACGTCGGAACACCCTCCCCCGTTCGTCCGCAGGCAAGTCTGTGAGTGTGAGCAGGAGCGAGGCCGTTATGTCATATCCTACTTAGCGACGGGGGTTAGTGTGTGTGTCCTTAGTCATACTATGCAGAGTGGCTTTAAAGAGCTGACCTTGTTTCCAACGGGGTAACTTTTGTCTCTCTCTCTCTCTCTCTCTCTCTCCGCTCCTCCCCCTCTCTCCACCACGCTGATCGTTAGGAAACAGAGGGATTTTCAGGAGTAATTCTCTCGACTGGTTCGTCGGGGTCCCTCCATCAAGCTGGAGCACTACAGAACAGACTCGAGAGGAGTGGAACACATAGAAAGGAATGCTTGTAGAACAGGTCACACTGACTGTTAGCCGAGGTGGAACCAAATAGCGTAGAAGCATGTGAAGGGAAACAAGCATGACTCTTGCTCCTAGTTAAATCCTTGATTCTGGTGAACTACACTCCCTTGTGTTTATCCACAGGATGCGGGCGTATAGATCTATTTACAGTAGACCGGTGTGTATAGAACCCAGATCATCTCAGGCATCAATGATTAATAGGGGACGAGCTCTGTACTCTCTAGTAGCTGAATGCCTTCAGCCCTTGCTCTCTGTGTGTGCGAGCGTGCGTGCGTGCGTGCGTGTGTGTGTGGGTGCGTGTGTGTATGTAACATGCTCTGTAATCAGTGTTGTCATGTTATATCTTCTCCTCCTGAAGGCTGGTGTTGACCTTTTGCTAACGGCACAATGTCTCTGTTTCCTCTCTCTCTCTATCTCTCACTCTCTTTCAGTCTGTCTCTCTCCCTCTTTCTGTGTGTCTTTTGCTTTCTCTCTCTCTCTCTCTCTCTCTCTCTCTCAGTACGGGTGTGTTTGTGTCTGTTTGTGACACTGCAGTATCTGTTTTACAGCACTGGGGTTTTCACTTGGTTTGTGACATTCTCTTTCCCTCATCTGTTTACTCTAGAAATCTCAGCAGAAACATTGTGTGTGTGTGTGTGTGTCTGAGGTTGGAGGATGACACATCAGAAGTAGATGCTTTCATGAAGGGAATCTCCTGTATCCACCCACTGACATACACGCACGCACGCGCGCGCACACACACACACACACACACACACACACACACACACACACACACACACACACAAAGGCGTAGACACCGACAAGGCACACACAAATACACACTCACACATACACAACACACAGCCAAATGCCTGAGGTCTGAATCGTTATTCTTGCTGCTAAAAGAATGTCAATGAACTTCCAGAAAGCAGATGGCGGTACTTAGCATGGTTAGCTTAGCCATGCTTTATGAATCAATCAGTGGGGAAACACATATAGCTAGGGAGTATCATTGCCTACCCTAGCCTAGCTTCATGCATTAGTCAATGGGAAAACACATAACTGTAGTGTTGTAGCCTACCCTAGTATAGCTTCATGCATTAGTCAATGGGAAAACACATAACTATAGAGTGTTGTAGCCAACCCTAGCCTAGCTTTACGCATTAGTCAATGGGAAAACACATAACTAGAGTGTTGTACTCCGCCCTAGACTAGCTTTACGCATTAGTCAATGGGAAAACACATAACTAGAGTGTTGTACTCCGCCCTAGACTAGCTTCATGCATTAGTAAATGGCAAAACACATAAGAGTATCGTAGCTTATCCAAGCATAGCTTCATGAATAAATCAAAGGGGAAAAAACAATAAAGTGTAATGCCCCAGCCTAGCTTTATGAATTAGTCGTTGGACTACACAGTACATGTACCTAGTGTTAGCAAAGTTAGCCTAGATACATTAAATAGTCCATAGGACAATTGAGAATGCATGCAACTAACTTAGCCTACCCTAGCATAGTTAGCCTAGCTTCATGAATTACTCAATATAAAAACTGAGAACACATAACAGGCATAGCCCCCCCTCGGCTTTAGTTAGCCTAGCTTCATGAATAAGTCAATTTGTGCATTGAGAACATATGACTAGCCTATCATACCCAACCCTAGTTAATCTAGCTTCATTAATTAGTCAATGAGAGAACAGAAAGTGGCCATATACACCTAGCAGCTGGAGGCTAGGACTAAATTAGCGCCAGTGCTAGTCGCACAGGACTGAACCAGCTGTGTCTCACGCTGAATGTGAGTCACTAGCTAGTTAATACATCAACACACACACATAAACACTTCATTTATCAATGCACACTGTGTCACACAAATTCAGGAACCCACGCACGAGCAAGTACACGCACTCTCCTTCGGTCTCTTCTCCTTTTTGTCCTTCTACATTTCTTCCTTGCTTTAATGTTCCTTTCCCTACAGATTTTTTCCCATGATTTTCAGTCTCCCTCCCCCTCTCCCTCAGAATATATTAAGTCGAGGGTGAGGAGATAGAATTCGGAATTCCTTGTCCCCTGGTGCAAGTTAAACAGGTATTAAAGACTTCGCTCTCTCTCTCGTAAAGTGGATCTGTCCATCTGATCGCTAACAACCAAAGTAAAGACGTTTTACAATGAATGCCACTTTCTCTGGAGGACCATTAAATAAATCTACTGATAGGAATATCAGCCAATGTTTAACTATGACAAATGTACTAAACAGAGGGGTTTAATCCCTTTCCTAGCGGTGTGTGTGTGTGTGTGTGTGTGTGTGTCTGTGTGCGTGTGTGTGTCAGTATTTTCTATTAAACATTCTATCGACATTTAATACCTGCGAGAGAAACTTTATGGATAGAGATGGCAGAGAGAGAAGAATATTACTGCCTGAGTGACATTGCATCCCCTCCTCCTCTCACTCCCTTTTTCTCTCCTCCGCATTTCCCTCTCCCTGACCCCTGTCCACTGACCTTTGAACTCAGTCCCAGAGTGGCCCACTGGTCCTGTGGGGTTGCACAAATGTATCTGTTTGGTCTGCCTACACACACACACAGACACACACACACACACACCACACACAAGCATTTGCACAGAGACATACAATTTAAAGCAGAGAAAAGAAAGTTGGATGGATATATCACCAAGGTAACATGAACGGGCTCAGATAGATTTATCTGTTAGATACCATCTATCCATACCAACGGGGGGACAGAGAGAGAAAATGAGGGAAAGGGGGAAGAAGAGAAAGATGGACGGACAGCGACAATAAAAGAACAGGTGAATTGAATGGATATAATGAGATGGAGAGAGAGCAAAAAAGAGGGAGAGAGTAAGAAAGAGAGGGGTAGAAAGGACAGAGACTCAAAAGAGCAATGATAGAAAGCGAGGGAGTGAGAGAAAGACAGAGAACAGACACTGTATTCATTTCAGGGCTGTCAGCTGTGAGGGAAGAATCAATGCGTATAAAGGCCTGAATGAAGACCGACAGACAAAATGGAGGGGGGGGGAGATGCGGGGGGGGGGGTGATGGGTGAGGCAGCGGTGCTAGGCAGAGGCGCTGGAATTGTTTCTCAAAAGCGACACACGCTCGCACACACACACACACACACAAATACACACACACGCTCATGAATACACACACACACACACACACACACACACACACGCACACATACACACACACACACTTCAAACATAAACAGTCGTACCGTAATGAGATCGCTAGGAGAATTGCTGCCGAGAAATAGACATCACTCCGCTTCGTTGCCAAGCAGTGTGAGAAGGCGGCCGCTATATCGAAGGCCTCGTTCACGGCAGCGGGCGTTCTCCACGCCCGACGGACGGAACCACCTGACCAGAGCCCGCTCGTCCGCCCGTTTAAATAGCCGCGTCTCCCGCTCGACCACGACATGTTTCGGACGTCATAACGACCTGCTGACGTGGAGCCAGGTGGATACATGATGTGCTGTCTAGTCAAAGGTGGAGGGGGGTCGGGGGGCTTCTAACTGGGGAGTGTGTGTTCGCCGTTTTACAATAAGCCACCCCCCCCCCCCCCCCCCGCTAGCGCCGGGAACGCAGAAAGGAATCGGACTTGCACTGGGGTTTTTTTACAGCTCCCTCCCTCCCTCCCTCTAATGGTTTAATGGGGGATTACGTGGCCACAGCAGACTCATTGTTGCTGTAATAAAATAAATGGTCTTTTAAAGAGAGAGAAATAAAGGGGGAGAAAGAGAGGGGGAGAGAGGAAGGGAGAGTACCCAAAGGAAGGCCAAAGCTTGGAAGAGATTAAATGCTACCTTCTGTAGCGACACACACACACACACACACACACAAAGACAAACGCACAAACACACATGCTAAGCAAACGTTATGCATTAATATATCCATCACCAACGATGTGTTGCTTTAGTTCCTCTCCCTCTCTCTCTCGCTAGCCTTAAAAAACCTCAACTGTACGTCCGATCTCTGCAAGGATACGTGATGAAGCGATACTCCGCGGACGCGCGGATGGGAGGCACACAGAGGATTGCTCGGTCGGGTCACGGGGTCGGGGAAACGCCGGCCCTTGCAGAACAGACAGGATGTTGGGTCACACGGTGTTAGTGGCCGCCGGCGTACTGATCAACCCTTGTGTGCACTACTAAAGTGTGATATGTCGTGGGCGCGTGTGTGTTATAATGTAGGAGCGAGTCTTTGTTTCAAGCGGGCTAAATTACACATTAGAGGAAGTCCCCCTCCCTATACCTCCTCCCCCTCTGTCCTTCTCCTTAAACATTGCTTGCTCTGATGATATGGCCATTGTCTATGCTTTCCTTCCAGGCAGACAGACATACAGACAGACAGGCAGACCGGCCAGCCGCTCTCTTTCTTTAACTCCATTGCTCTTGGTCTCATTGTCTCTCTCTCTTCCCCCATCTCCCTCCAGGTTGAGGGACAACCCATAATACGGGAGTTCTACAGGTTGCCCGGGCGATGAAGGAAAATCCCCTCCACCATAATGGACTCCATTCATGCCATTGAGACGGAGAGTGGGGAGGGGGCGGGGCCGTGGGGGGGGGCTGTACTGTATACTATCAACCACAGCCAACCGAAATATATAAACGATGAGAGAGAGAGAGAGAGAGAGAGTGAGGTGGGTGGGAGGGGAAAAGAGGGAAACAGAGGGAGGAGGGGAGGGTAGGGAAAGACAGAGAGAGAGAGAAAAGAGAGAGAGGGGGATGTAGATTCCTCATTAGCTGTTTATGTAACCGGTTGGTGTGTT
Organism: Esox masquinongy; assembly: GCA_016801175.1. Taxonomy (NCBI): domain Eukaryota; kingdom Metazoa; phylum Chordata; class Actinopteri; order Esociformes; family Esocidae; genus Esox; species Esox masquinongy. The sequence continues at coordinate 9,044 of JACXGI010004941.1, forward strand.
GTTATGGTGATTGTTAAAGAGGCAGTTCAACATTTTTGGCAATGGAGCACCATACATACCTCCACTGAAGCAGGTGAACATTGGTATCTGTGTCGAGTATGAAAGGAGTCGTTTTGGACGCCGGTGCTAACTAGCTAGAGCTAGATTGAGTAAAGGTCTACATGGACAGCTAGCCCAATAGTTCAAGTCATTGTGCTAGCTCAAGTCATGAACTTCCGATTTCCACTCCATTCAAATTGCACGCAGACACCCACATGTTTTTCCCCTTAGTTCATCTGATTATAGTGAAGTACATAAAGGGCCTCATTGATGAAATCCTCAACTATCCCTTTAAAAGTCTATTATGTTTGCTCAGTGTTTGGTTGCCGCTAGTCTGAGAACTCGTTTAGGAAGTAAGTAAGTCAACCCTCGAAAAGTCAGTCCCTGCCAATGCATTGTCCATATCTCTGTCTCACCCTCTGCCTGTCTGTCTGTCTGTCTGTCTCTGTCTGTCTGTCTCACTCTCTGTCTGCCTGTCTCTGTCTCACCCTCTGTCTGTCTATCTCTGTCTCACCCTCTCTTTGTCTGTCTGTCGGTCAGTCTCACCCTCTGTCTCTCTCTTTCTGTAGGCTTGTCTCTCTCTTTCTGTCTGTCTGTCTGTCTGTCTATCTCTGACTTTGTGTAGGCTTGTCTTTCTCTCTCTCTCTTTGTCTGTCGGTCTGTCTCTGTCTTTCTGTAGGCTTGTCTCTGTCTGTCGGTCTGTCTCTCTCGACCTGCAGTCTTTAATCTCTTCAGACCAGTAAACCCACAACCTCACATTTAACTGCTGTGATGGTGAGTGACGCAGAGTCACTCTAGATGTCCCATTTTAAACGTTCCGGCTCAACATTCGTTTGGCGTAGAGGAACATCACCGCTGCCTATGAACACTGCCTCGCCCGCTTGTATAAAACAACAAATAAGTGGCCAGAAATATGGACATAAGAGAGGTTATTTTGAGCGAGTGCATTTTGCCAGCAGCTACCGTCAACTACCTCCACCAGATCGACTGAGAATGTTTCAGCCCGGAAACTTTGATCTCAAATTGTGACGTTTCAGCGTGTCTGCCATCTGGTTTGCTGCGAGAGCTGTCGGGTTCGACCGTAATTGGCAGTGACAGCTACAGTGACATCAGATTGAGAAGAAAAAGAGGACGGCTTATCGCACTGACGTCCAAACGTAGAATCACAACATGTAGACTGGCGTAGAACGTGTGCTAAAGCTATGGCACAGCAACACTGCTGGCCAGGTCCTTTGTACGAACGTCCAACGGGAATGTAAGCGCCATGCTCTCGCCAAGTGGGCCACACGGGACCAGAAGAGGAGATATTCGTAAAGGTCGTCGGATTGGGATTAGGTAACGCGCAGAACAGAGCTGGCTGGAGCGATGATCTCACCTGAATTCCCCTTTCCTCCTGGCGCCGAGCCAGCGTAATCACATCAACCTGGACTATGTCTGCCCGCATAGCGGGACCGAGCATGACCAAGTGCGTGTGTGTGTGTGACAGTGTGTGGATGCGTCGCTGCGTGCGTTCGTTTTGGCTGCATGACCATGACAGAATCGTACCTAATGCTTAAACGGGCAGGGTTAAGGACAGGGCAGTGGGGTAATCCTATCTGATGTAGCAACTGTGGCTAGCGACAGAATTGCAGCAATACGATGACATCAAGAATGTACAACTACCTTCGCTGAGCAAAGATACAAAGACACCAAGATGTACAACTACCTTCGCTGAGCAAAGATACAAAGACAGCAAGATGTACAACTACCTTCGCTGAGCAAAGATACAAAGACACCAAGATATACAATTACCTTCGCAGAGCAAAGATACAAAGACACCAAGATGTACAACTACCTTCGCTGAGCAAAGATACAAAGACACCAAGATGTACAGCTACCTTCGCTGAGCAAAGATACAAAGACACCAAGATTTACAACTACCTTCGCTGAGCAAAGATACACAGACACCAAGATATACAACTACCTTCGTTGAGCAAAGATACAAAGACACCGAGATGTACAACTAGCTTCGCTGAGCAAAGATACAAAGACACCAAGATGTACAACTACCTTCGCTGAGCAAAGATACATAGACACCAAGATATATAACTACCTTTGCTGAGCAAAGATACAAAGACACCAAGATAGTCAAGTGCTTTAACCGAGCCAGGAAACAACTATATCCAGAGGCAGAGAATTGAAACAGCAGTCCTGTTGACATGTCTTAGCTTTGGTCCAAACGCGGAGTACAAACTGTTCTGCCAACATCTGACTGTCCGTCTTTGTTCGCGGCTCCCGAGATGTCCTCTTTTAGCCGGAGTCCGATAATTCACAGACGTGCGGCCGAGACGCGCTCACTCGCGCTATGTTTCCTGTCCGTCGCATTTCTCAAGTTCCAGCCTGCTTTGCCAGGGCTTGTCCATCAAAAGAAGAGAGATGAGATATGAAATGTGGATATGGCCTTACCTAGAGGAGAGAGGGGGAGGACATGGCAGGACAGAGGGGGAGGAAATAGACAGTCGGAGGGGGACAAGACAGCCAAACTGAGTGCCTTTTGTTTGACTGTGCCCCCCCACCCCACCCCGCCCCCTCATCCCACCTGCAGCCTTGTGACGGTAGTGAGCTCAGCTGTTTGCTTCTCTCTCTCTCTCTCTGCATCCCTCTCTCCCTCTTCCTAGTTTAATCTTTTGTCTCTTTCCTTTCCTTTTAAGCCTCCCCTTGTCTTTCTGTGTCATTCTTTTCAATTGGGCTCTCACACACACATACACACGCACGCACCCGAGTTCCCCAACCAGCTCAGGCGCCACATTTTGGTGGGCGCAGTCATGGCAATAGGCCTCAAGAGCATGGTGCTTCGAAACCTTGACGCCCTGAGCGCTCGCCGTGACGACATGACGCAGGGATGCAGACGGTTCCACGATGACCCCCCTCTGGGACGGATGAGGGTGAGGCACGACCGGTGGTCAGGGCCAGCTCAGATCATCAGAGCGACGAATCGCCTGTCTCTGATGATCACCAAGGTCGCGGGTTGGCGGAGGAAACAGACATAGATAGTGGCAACAGTACATGGGACTGATGAATGAAGGCGATCTGAGGGACACTGGCGTCGGGAGTGACATCATAGACATAGCGACCATTAGCGCCGATCTGACTTCTGACCTCAGGGTCGCCTGTCCCTGCCCTGTGATGTCATCGGCGTGGGACATAAACCACCGGACACATCCTCTACTATCGATTCTATCCGTTTGGCCACCGTGGACCTATTTTTCTGTGGTTCAGAATAAGCTGTGTGTGTATGTTCATGACAGAATGTCGTACAGTGTGTGTGTGTGTGTGTTTATGTGTGTGTGTGTGTGTGATTGGCTCTGTAGAATGTGTGTGTGTGTGTGTGTGTGTGTATCATGTGTTGTCACAGACTGGCCTGTTCTTTGTCCTTTGTCCTACCAATGCTTTCCTTTCACCCCAGTACACACACACACAACTTACACCACTGTCAGTTGATGAGAAGGAGGAACATGGACACCCACTGAAACCACACACACACGTTTCAATTCTAGACTGTTGATATATATTTTTTTTAAAAGCACTGTCGAAACGTACTGTGTCACCTAAAATACTAGTGGGTGTGTGCTGTCTATGTGCCCCAGGGCTGCTCCCTGTGTGTGCGTGTATGTGTGTGTGTGTGTGTGTGTATCCTGACCTAGTTCCAGCCCCCTGCCAGCCAGCCACCTCACTCAGCCCTCTGCCTGTCAACTACCATCAGTGCACTGGGACACTCTCACACACACACACACACACACACACACACACATACAAACACACACCAACACACACACACACTCACAGACAGTATAGCTGTGAAAGGGCATATTTAAGATCATGTCGAGACTTGAATGGAGGTCCGTATGCAAATGAGTCTCGGGATGCCTTTGGCTAGCTGGAGCCAATGAGATCCTCACACTGGAAACAGCTATTACGAAGTCCTATCATATAGACCTACGTTGCTGTGAGACCGGAACGCCTATAGATGCAGTTAATGTGATTCTCTCCCTACACACACAAAGAACATCCTTGACCTGCAGTGTTGCCTGATCTCAGTGATGCATGTTCTTCAGCAGGTTTGTCCACACACACAATATATTTGATCATTATGATACAACGGAATAGAATACATACATTTGGCCAATGCCTTTTTGCCCCTGGGAGCAATTGCGGTTAGGTGACTTGCTCAAGGGCACAGACGTTTCACCTTGCGGGCTCGGGGATTTGAACTAGTCACATTTCGGTTTCATGCTCTAAAGGCTAGGGTCTGACAATTAGATTCATATCATGATAAATATAATAAAACAATTTAAAATTAATTTGTATACTGCAAATTGACCACATCTAGGGTCAAAAGGAGATTAATTTGAAAATATCTGTAATTCCATTACTTACAATAATGAATACAATTACATAATACCTGTAATTGGATTCGTAAGAATACTTGAAATCTAAAATGTAACTGAAATGGCTAAATGTAACTATCTCCGCTGAAACTCAGGGCCTTTACATCATATCTTATAAAGGGTCTCTGGTACGTTTCGATGGACGGCTAATTGTCAACACACACCAGGCCTCTACCAGACAAGCTGCAAAACGCAGATCCCTGATCCATGTTAACGAGCCTCCATTCAACACACACTCACAGATATGCCACACACACACACACACACACACACACACACACACACACACACACTTTGATATTCTCCAAACATACTGCATCTGGACTCTCCGGATATGAGATAGAAGTGACAGGGGAAGAAAGAGAGAAAGAAACAAAATGAGAGATATGGACAGAGAGAAAGAGATAGACACAGACAAAGGGAGAGATATAGACACAGAGAGAGAGAGAGAGAGACAGACAGACAGTTTAATTGAGACAGAAAGACAGAGAGCTGGAGACAGTGACAAACAAGTAGAGAGAGAGAGAGATAAAGAGAGAGACAGACAGACAGAGAGGGAGGCAGACAGATAGATAGACACAGAGCGAGACGAACAGGGAGGGAGAAAGACAGAGATACACAGACAGACAGAGAGGGAGAAAGAGATAGACAGACAGAGACGGAGACAGACAGATAGACAGTGAGGGAGATATATAGAGATAGACAGACAGAGAGGGAGACAGACAGAGATAAATGGACAGAGAGAGAGACAGACAGAGATAAATGGACAGAGAGGGAGACAGACAGAGATAAATGGACAGAGAGGGAGACAGACAGAGATAAATGGACAGAGAGGGAGACAGACAGAGATAAATGGACAGAGAGGGAGACAGACAGAGATAAATGGACAGAGAGGGAGACAGACAGAGAGGGAGACAGACAGAGATGGATAGACAGAGAGAGAGACAGACAGAGATAAATGGACAGAGAGGGAGACAGACAGAGAGGGAGACCGACAGAGAGACAGAGACACTAGCTGGGTAACAGGGCTTGTTTCTGTGAGTACATTAGAGAGGGGATCTCCCTGAGGTAACAGGACAGGAGTCACTCAAAGGACAGCAGTGTGTGTGTGTGTGTGTGTGTGTGTGTGTGCATGCTGTGTTTGTGTATTGCTTGTGTTTGGTTCTGGTTAAGAGGCTGGCGAAGTGGTAGCAGGGAGAGCCAAAGTAAGCTCAATGGAAACAAGCTCAGCTGTTTAGAATCACTCTTCACCCGAGCTGTCTGTGTGTGTGTGTGTGTGTGTGTGTGTGTGTGTTATCCAAAAGGTTAGTTTAAGGATTCCCCGTCATTAGCTCACAGACTCTGCACACAGTCTCTCTCTCTCTCTCTCTCTCTCTCATTTTCTTTTAAATTCAATTACATGCAAATGGCTTTATTGGCATGGTAAACGTTTGTTTACATTGCCAAAGCAAGTGGAAAATAAGAAAGATACAATTAAAATAACAATATTGGAATTAGTTAGTAAACATTACTTTACAAAAAATGTTTTTAAACATTACATTAAAATGTTTTTAAAGGCATTTTAAATGTTATATGATTAGCTGGGTACAGTGTTGTGGAAATGTGCAAGTACTTAAAATATGAATGACAAGGGAAAATAAAGAGAGATAATAATCTCTGGCTCTGCACTCACTGGAACGGCCCCACACTCTACAGCTCCTCCCTCATCAACTCCTTAGCCAATCAGCTCTCTTCCTTCCATCTGTCACTGTCCTTCTAGTCTCTTTACCATCATATTGGAGATCTGGCTGCTCTCAATGCCTAGTACTACAGCTTATTGCCAAATTAAAAACAGACAGACTGAAAGACAGACAGATTAGTTAGATATGATAGAAAAAGATATGGATAGATCTACAGTAGACAGATAGTAGCAATAGATAGAACCAACAGCTTATAGAAAGATATTGATAGATGACTGATTTATATATAAATAGATAGATATAAATAGCAGAGATAAATTGTAGCAATAGATAGATAGATGTAGAGCATAGAATTTGATAGATACTGATAGTAGTGATAGCTAGATAGAAAGCAGCGATAGTTATACAGTGATAGTTATATGGAAATTATTTAGACCCCTTCACTTTCTCCACTTTTTGGTGAGGAAACACATTCTCAGACATTTGTGCCAGTTTACTAAAAATAAAAAAATAAAAAGTAAAATCTCATGTACATAAGTATTCAGACGCTTTATTCAGTCTTTTGTAGAAGCTTCGTTGGCAGACATAACAGCTTTGAGACTTCTTAAGTATGTCTCTACCTGGATTTGGGCAGTTTCTCCCATTCTACCTTGCAGATCCTCTCAAGCTCTGTCAGATTGGATGGGGAGCGTCAATGAACTACAATCTTCAGGGCTAACAGATGTTCAATTGGGTGCAAGCCCGAGCTTTGGCAGGTCCACTTTAAGACATTGCCATATTTGTCCCTCCACTGTTGTCTTGGCTATGTGCTTAGGGGTTGTTGTTGGGTTGAAACATCCTCTTCTCCCCAATCTGTGGTCCTGTGCGCTCTGGATCGGTCTTTCTACAAGGACCTCTATGTATTGTTCTCCATTCATCCTTCCCTCAATCTTAAACAGTCTCCCAGTCTCTGCCACTGAGAAGCATCCCCATAACATGATGCTTCCCCCACCATGCTTCGCCATAGGGATCTTATTAGCCAGGTGATGAGATTCTTTATTTTTGCCAGTCATTACGCTTGGCATTCAGGCTTCTGTCCAGCCACTCTACCACAAAAGCCTGATTGATAGTGTCCCGTCTTTGCATAAAAAAATCTCTGGCCAGTGACTTAGTTTGGCCAGACCGCCAGCACTAGGAAGAGACTCTGTGGTTTCAAACTTCCTCATTTCACAATGATGGAGACCACAGTGCTCCTGGGAATCTTTCCATGTCTTAGTCATTTCTTCAAAAACTTTCCCAGATATATGACTTGACACAATTCTATCATTTAAGGTCTAAGGAGAGTTCCTTTGAATTGGCTTGGATTTTGCTCTGGGTGCTTGTCTATAGAAGTGTGGGACCTAATATAGGCATATGTGTGCCTTTCTCAATTATGTCCAATCAATTGAATTTGCCAAAGGTGAGCCAATCAAGTTCTAGAGACATCTCAAGAATGATCACACGACACAGGATGCATCTGAGCTCAATTCGGAGTGTCATGGAAAAAGGTCTGAATACTTACGCACATGAGATTTTTCATTTATTTATTTTTAATAAATTGGCACACATTTCTAAAAAGGTGTTTTTGCTTGGTCATTATCAGTACTACGTACAGACTGAAGGCAACGTTTTTTTTATCAGTTATAATTGAAGTCTATAACTCATCAAAATGTGGAGGAAGTGCTGGGGTCTGAATAATTTCCAAAAACACTGAGGATAGATATAACTATAAATAGATAAATAGATAAGCTGGACATGTAGACGTAAATGTCAGCATCCTTTGGCAATATCAAACAAATGTATCCCAATAAAGCCCTGAACATTTAAAAAGATAGATGGAGAGAGAGGGAAGGAGAGGTAAACAGAGAGCAAGAAGACATATTTTAGAAAGAGCAAGAGGCCACAGGGAGGAGGTTGCACAAGACTGTTGCTGTAGAGATTCTTCTGAACATAGACACACACACAGACACACAGACACACACACACACCTCAGCCTCTAAGTGTGTGTGTGTTAGAGCTCATAAAATATGTATGAGCAGGCGCCGTCAGAAGAGCTAGTTCAAAATGAGCTCTCCGACCTTGCTCTCTCTCTCTCTTTCTGTCTCCCTCCCTGTCTCCCTCTCTCTTCCCCTCTCTCTCTCTCTCTCTTTCTGTCTCCCTCCCTGTCTCCCTCTCTCTTCCCCTCTCTCTCTCTCTCTCTCGACCTTTCTCTCCCCATCCTCTGAGCTTTGGCCAAAGCTAAAGGAATGTTGCTTCAAGGCCGTACTCCACCCCTCTCTCAACTCCCCCTTCTTTCTCTGCATCCCCCTCTTTGATTATGCAGAGCCAACACAAAGGTTGAATATAGAGGGATGTAAAGAAGAGAAATGGACAGAGAAAGAAAGAGGGTGAGAGAGAGAGGAAAGAAACGAAAGTGAGAGGGAGGGAATAGAAAAGTGTCAAGAACCCTCTTCTGGCACACCCTCTGTTTGAGTACCAAGTTGTGCACTATGCTTTACCTAGACTGCTACATGAAACCAGACCCCTATGTGTCTGGTCAGGGGTAGGGCAATAGAAAGGGGGGGGGCATTTAGGAGGCCGTCTTTCACTCAACCTTACACATCTTGTTCACACAAGCATGAGAGTACCTGCTTATGTGTGAGTGTGTGTGAGCGTGTGTGTGTGTGTCCATGTGCTGGTCCACTGACTAATGGCATTCCATTACAAGTGTGTGTCAGGCGCGAAGGCGGCTTGTCCTACAGCCCCCCCCCCACACACACACACACACACACCTTTTTCTGATCACTGACTGAATCGCAAACTGACGGACAGCCAGAAGACGAGAAAAAGAGAGAGAGAGAGAGACTGGAATAAAAGCAGACGGTCATTTCCAGTCCATTCTGTCTCCTCTCTTCTTTCTTCTCCTTTCTTCTCCTTTCTTTCTTTTCTTTCTCCCTCCCTAATTAATGAATCACATGACTTTCCCCACAACTCAAAACGTCACAGTAACTAACACACTCATAAAATGGCGCCACAGAGACCTTTGTGTGTGTGTGTGTGTGTGTGTGTGTTTGTGTCCTTGAGGCTATATCAACGTCTTATTGATTGCAGGTCTCGGTTTAACACACAGCCACTTGATTTCTTATTCAGCAACCGACCTGCCGGACCAACGTCTTTCAGGGGGTCAGCCACAGAGTGTGTGTGTGTGTGTGTGTGTGTGTACGTCCAACCCCTGAAATGCCTAAGACCTTAAAGCGGTGTTCTTACACATATATATAATGATGCGCCAAGACACAGACCTGTCTGTACATCCATTAGAGATTACAGACAGTGAGAGACAGACAGACAAGACACAGACCTGTTTGTACATCCATTAGAGCTTACAGACAGTGAGAGACAGACAGACAAGAGACAGACCTGTTTGTACATCCATTAGAGATTACAGACAGAAAGACAGAGAGAGACAGACAGACAAGACACAGACCTGTCTGTACATCCATTAGAGCTTACAGACAGGGAGAGACAGACAGACAAGACACAGACCTGTCTGTACATCCATTAGAGTTTACAGACAGGGAGAGACAGACAGACAAGACACAGACCTGTCTGTACATCCATTAGAGCTTACAGACAGGGAGAGACAGACAGACAAGACACAGACCTGTCTGTACATCCATTAGAGATTACAGACAGGGAGAGAAGTACAGAGAGAGACAGACAAGACACAGACAAGAGACAGACAGATATAGAATGATAGAAAGAGACAGAGAGGTGAGAGAGACAATCACACAGACAGACAGACAGACAGACAGACGGAAAAATAGAGGAGACAGACAGACATACGTGTAGAGAGATAGAGGAGACAGACTGGCATACGTGTAGAGAGATAGAGGAGACAGACAGGCATACGTGTAGAGAGATAGAGGAGACAGACAGGCATACGTGTAGAGAGATAGAGGAGACAGACAGACATATGTGTAGAGAGATAGAGGAGACAGACAGACATATGTGTAGAGAGATAGAGGAGACAGACAGACATATGTGTAGAGAGATAGAGGAGACAGACAGCTGGAGAAATAGGTAAAGTGGGAGGGCACATTATGTGTAAAGTGTTTATAATAACTGGGACCTAGAAAGACACATTCCTGTGAGAGGAGGACTTGAGCGGCCCTACCAGGACGATGGGGGGGGGCTGTTTTCAGCTCCTCTCTTGCCTGTGTGATTCTCTCTCTCTCTCTTTCTCTCTCTCTGTCTGTCTCGCGTGAATGCTGCATAATTGCATCAATTTCTAGGGCCAAGTCTATAGGAAACAGCGATACACTGCAAACACAATACTGCCACATCTCGCCAGACGCGCGCACGGAACGGGCCGGCCAGAACCGGCCGCCTGCACTTGGAACCGGTCAGACTTAACTGGGTCATTTTTAAGGGGATGCTGGGAGGTGGAGGGGGGGAGCAGATCAGGTGGTTGGTATTGGTGGGCTGACGCCAGTTTGGCAGAACATCTGTATTTAACTGGAAAGGGGGAGCTAAATATTTTGCTGTATTCTATTTTTAACAGTGTTTTTTTCTAGCCAAGGGGCTTCTGGTTCTGAGATGTTTTGTCCCAGGTTCACTGGAGATGAATACGGATGGCTTTCTCACTGTCTATCTGTCTTTTGTTTTCTTCTTCCCTTCTAGTATCTCTCTCTCTCTCTCTCTCTTGTTCTCTATGCTGTTTTGTTCTTCCCCTCAAGAATCTAGGCATATCAAATTTGGGAATGCGATGCCTAAATGGCAGCTTGGTGTAGAGCCATCTGTGTGGATGACTGTCAGCCAGAAACATTCTGGGATAAGTCTGGCTTCATTCGGCTTCTTTAAAGTGCACGCAGCTATAGGAATCAGGTGTGCTCGTGGACGTGTACCCACGCACGCATGCACACACACACACACACACCCACACACGCACACACACCAGTCCGCGGGGTGATGTCATGCCGAGCAGCTGTGTCTGCAGTGCTGCTGTTGATCGGGTCCTGATGTAGGAAAGTGTATGTGTGTGTGTGTGTGTGTGCGTGTATATGTGCGCACGAGTCGGGCCAGGAACAGCTGGACTCGAGAAAAGAGCTCGAATGAGAACGGGGAAGGATTGGCCGGTCCTGCGTGCAAACGGCGAGGACGCGACTGCCACCGATCCATTTTCACCTCACGGCTGCACACACGCACGCGCGCATCGGCAACATGTCTGGAAAAATACAGTCAACACTCACCCATTACCTCTCCTCTCACCCCCCCCCCCCCAACAGTTTAGTTGCAATTCAGCTGAGAGGATGAGGGGAGAGAGGGAGTGAGAGGGAGAGAGAGGGAGAGAGGGGGGGGCGGTAAGGCAGATATAGGAGGTATATAAATTCTCTGGCTCCAGGGTAGCTGTGGAATTCTGGTCCTGGGGGCGAGCGGAGCCCCAGTCTGGCTGAACCCATGTTTGTCTTGGAAAGGGGAGAGAGAGGGAGAACTAGAGAGACAGAGGGAGAGCGAAATAGAGATAGAAAATCCGAGGGAGAACGTAAAGTGGTGAGTGTAACAGTGCCTCTATTCAAAACAAATGACTAAAGCTTCTGTAGCCTACAAAATGATCAAGTCTGTGGCTGAGGAACTGTGTGTGTGTGTGTGTGTGTGTATGTGTGTGTGTGTCATCTGCAATGCCTCGCCACCATGGGAGAATTCATTTGAAGTGAGTATCTCTCATCTACTTTAAAAGCTGTCTCGTTTGATGTCCGCTCTTTTGTGTGGTTTCCATGGGGAGGTGAAGACGTCTTATTCGTCAGTCCCCACAACGTATCTCTCTGTTCCCTCTCATCTCCCTCTCATCTCTCTTGCCCTATCTATCTTAACATAACTCCGTTTTTCCTGTCTCCCACTTTGGAAAATTCCGGAAAAGGATTTTTCAAACTCATGCAGTAGAACAAGGAAAGAACCAGGGAGGAGAGTGAGAGGAAGAAACACAGAGAGAGAGAGGAAGAAAAAGAGAGAGAGAGAGAGAGAGAGGAAGAAACAGAGAGAGAGAGAGAGGAAGAAACAGAAAGAGAGAGAGAAAGACAGGGAAAGAGAGGTTGGAAAAGAGGGAGCATGATTTAGAGTTTCCTCTCTTCTCTTTAATGTAGTGTGTAAGAAGAGGTTGAGATCTTCACACACACACACACACACACTCTCTCACACACACACACACACACACACACACACACACTGTGGGAAACAGTCCTGTATGACAGGAAGCAGGATTTTAGTTTGGCTATGAGTGGGGGTTACTGCTATCTGAGATCCTTGTGATGTCTCTGCCTTAAACCCTAACTCTTAACTAACCATAACCCTTAACTTAACCTTCCATAACTCTAACCCTTAACCTTCCCTAACCCTTATTTTAACCCAAATGTAACCTTCCTAACCCTAGCCACTAACTTAACTGTCCCTAACCTCCTAAAACTATCCTTTCTAAAACCCTTAAAAATCCCTAACCTTGACCTTCTCCAAACCTAACCCTTAACCTTACAGCAGCTTATGGTCAACCCATTAACCCGGACTTTGGACTGTTTTGAAATGTCAACTTCAGCAGGGCGCCTTCCATGAATGAGGCTTCGATCGGGGCCTCAAAGTTCGGCGGTCCATCACGACCATGGTCGGATTCTTCATAAACCCGACACACAGTGGCGATGCACTGTTACCACAGAGCCGGCGACTAAACGCCGGGCGAGGACGCATTTGTCGGAGCCCATTTCAATCCCATTCAAGGCCTGTTCATTTAGCGAGCGGCAGGGCTTCATTCCTCACCGCTGACAGACACGAGGCCTAATCTCTTACACAAATGCTGCAGCCCCAACCTAAACATTAGCGATTCGACAGCACATAGCACGCGTGGAACGAGCCCATTCCTCACGCCGACCGACCGCGGGACTAGCCTGCAAACAACAGCTGCGTGAAGTCTAGCTCGCCGTGCGCTCTGTCCCCGTGGCCCCGGGGTAAACGGCGTGGGAACGTGTATTTATAGCCCGTTCGCTCACGAGAAAAAATGCAAATGGGCTCGAATGTGGATTCGAAACGTGTGCCGACTAGTCTTCCTCCAACCCAAAATGATTAACCGGAGTAATAACAGTGAACACATTAGCAGCCGCTGACTGGGCGGATTGGAATCAGGCCTCCAGCTGCACAGGGCAGGACTACACACTCCCCAACTTGCATAAAGCCGGCCCCACCCTGGGAGTCACTGTCCAATCACGCTGCTTTTCCCTGGTCCTGTGGGTGTGTCTTTAAAAGATAATGAATATGAATAAGTAGAGCTACGGCATATGGTCGCAGTGGTTTGCCACGGTTTTTGTCCAGGAGCAAAGGAAGACAAAATGCGACCTGATTGGAAAAACACCGGTTCCATCATCATTAACTGCACTGTGAAAGGTCTTGAGTTATACCTACTTACCAGATTGGGGGGGATCGAAGTCCCCGAATCAAAATGATTTTCGCCACACCACCCTAGGGCCTGTGGTGTAACCTCGATATTACCTTCTTAAAACAGTACACCACAAGGAAGGCTAGGTTTTAAACCCGACGTCTTGCAACATTATCAACCACAAAAGTAAAAGTACATTGAGAACTTTCTAAAAAATCATAAAACGTTATCAAATGATATCAAATACGCAGCAACGAGTAAGGGTGAACTGAGCCCGGCTCAATGTTGTTGATATTGTTGTTTGTGGATGTTGTTGTTGACAATGCTGTGTTTGTTGATAATGTTGGTTTTGTTGATATTGTTTTTGTTGATGTTGTTGATATTGTTGTTTTGTTGAAATTGTTGTTTATGTTGATGTTGTTGATATTGTTGTTTTTGTTGATGTTTTTAGTGATATTGTTGTTTTTGTTGATACTCTAGTTTTACATGTTGTTTATATTGTTGCTTTTCATGATATTGTTGTTTCTGTTAAAGTCGTTGTTGTTTTTCAAGTACCTCGAGGTTGACGAAGCCCTTTTGTGTTGACTACTTTATGCTTATGTAATGGAGCGTGTGTGACAACGCTGCGTTGTGTGGGAACCTCACCAGATACAGTGATTCATACAGAGACATTCCTCACAACAAGACCTCATTGTGCAGAACGCACAAACTCTCTACGGCCTGGAGATATCACACACGCTGATGGTTGTCTGAGCAAGGCTGTAAGTGCAAGACGAGCCATCCATACCCAACACATGCATGTCGGGCACGAGCTCACACACACAAAATGCACACACCCAGTCACAGACTACTCCTTTCAGTGTAGTAAGCTACCAGTAGAGAGTGTGTGAGAGACAGAGGGAGAGCAACAGACAGACAGACAGGCAGGCAGGCAGGCAGCAGAACGTCAGCCGTCCCAGAAAATTATTGGTCAGTTAGAATTCCTCTCACAACTGCCCCCCCCCCCCTCCCTCCCACCCTCCAGCCGCATATGCGTGTTGGAGATGAGGGCCTCTAAGTGTTAATAATAGCCTTGAAGTGATTCGTCGGAGCACTCTCCAATCAGAGCTCTACATTAGGCTATTAAGGCTAAAGTGGAATGGTTCCTGAACGACGATTAATCAATTAACTTTATTACCAAATCCTAGGCTGAACCCGGACCCAGTGTGTGTGTGTAACCAGACTCTGTCGCAGTGACTTAGACCAGTAATGGTAAAGCATTAAAAGATCTCAGGTTACTCAATGGGCTCGCTGGCACAATCTGTTACTGAATGTGTGTGTGTGTGTGTGTGTGTGTGTGCGTGCGTGTGTGTGTGTGTGTTTGTGTGTGTGTGACACTGGATAGTGACCCTCCACACACAGATGAGCACAAACAACACACACACGTATACACAGGGTCAGAAGGCCAGGTTACTGCAACTTTATCGACGTGAAAGGTTGAGGGAAACGTCTGAGTGTTATAAACAACAGAGCGAGAGATGGGGAGAGAGTGAGAGAGGGAAGGACAGAGTTGTGGGTGACGCGATAAATGGGTAAGACACAATGGAAATCTCTGTTTTGAATATCCACCCTATTCTCTGCGAAAGGAATGCATGTAGCATTCTATCCTCCGGAGCACTAACACACACACACACACACACACACACACACTGACACACACACTGACACACACACACACACACACACACACACACACACACACACACACACACACACACACACACACACACACACACACACACACACACACTGACACACACACAAACACACACAGACACACACACCTGCCGTCCCAGTTGCTGTATATGAAAAGCAGTATGTGTAGGTCCTATAAATAGCAGCACAGTGTCTTTGTTTATAAATAATGAATTTAAAATAAATAATTATATAAAGAAAATGGTTCCCCATCCATTTCCATCTACACATGAATAATTTAAGACTCTTCCATTTCGATGGGCCACAGAGAGATCACACTGGATACAAACACATGCACAGACACGCACACACACACACACACAAAAACACCAATTCCAAATGAAACCCATGTCTCTCCTCTTTCCCCAGCTCTCTCCTTCTTTCATTCACTCCTTCTTGCTTTCCATTCTTTCCATCAGGTCTGCTTCCAACAAGGTCTCACTGCCTCAAGTCAATATCCGACGTTCATCCAAAGGGATCCGTGGGATCCGAAACGTCTGGGAAAAAGTGAAGTGAAGTAAAAGGCGACATGTGAAGTGGAGGCGACAAAGCTGACAGCTTAACGGCCCATCAGCCACCCCTTCATGCGGCCCCGGTCCGTTAATGCGTAACAGCCCTCGCCGCCGCCCCCCCTTGTGGCCAGATTTCAGTCATATACAGACGTTTAAACGACCGGACAAATGTCTTGTGTGGAAGTGGGTCTGCTGTGATCACCCTGCTGCTTGAGGCAGTTGCAGAGAGTTTCATCACAGCTCCTACCACAAGCGAGGTCCTAGTCATATGGAGAAAGTCTCCAACATGGTGTGTGTCTGTGTGAGTGTGTGTGTGTGTCTGTGTGAGTGTCTGTGTGTGTCTGTGTGTGTGTCTGTGTGTGTGTCTGTGTGTGTGTGTGTGTCTGTGTGAGTGTCTGTGTGTGCGTGTGTGTGTGTGTGTGTCTGTGTGAGTGTCAGTGTGTGTGTGTGTGTGTCTGTGTGAGTGTCTGTGTGTGTGTCTGTGTGTGTGTCCGTGTGTGTGTCTGTGTGTGTGTGTCTGTGTGTGTGTGTGTGTGTGTGTGCGTGAGTGGGCGGTGAATGGTGCAACAGGGGCGCTACAAACACAGCAAGATAACAATTACACCCTGTTCCACAATCAGTATTCAGATTAACACACACACATGCGTGCGCACACGTGCGCGTGCAGACACGCAAACAAGGCTAGGTAGTGTAAAGTCCTTGATCTGCTACTCTGATGTTTATAAATGCAGGGATAAAATTAGCAATGAGTGCAACCCAGCCCCCCCGCTGACCGGAGGGGAGAGAGAGAGAGACAGAACGAGAGACAGAGAGAGAGAGAGAAAGGGAAAGAGATAGGGAGAGGAGAGTGAGAAGCACATTTACACTTACAGAATAGTCTTAGGTGTCAAAGTGCACCTGGTGGTTGACAACATGCAGAGACAGAATGCACACAATCCACCCTGAGTTGATATACAATGATATACAACGGGCATGAGACCCAGAGACAAAGAAAACAGAGGTATAGAGAGATAGAGATTGGTGGGGTCCAAGACATCACAGACAATTCCTATGAGCTTAGTGTGTTTGTGTGTGAATCATTTGTGTCGGCGTGCTCCCTGCTCCGAGGCCTAACTTACGAAGTATGGATGTGTACTAAGGTGTGAAAGAGCCTGGGTGTGTGTGTGTGTGTGTGTGTGTGTGTGTGTCTTCGCGGAGAGTCACGGGGAAAAAAGATAACCTGGTATTTCGTGTTGCTGTGTGTGTCCTGTTTGGATTCCATCCCTAGGCAACAGTCCTATTTCCTGGTTCTCTGACTGACGCAATGGCTCTCCCACTCTCCCTTCTGTTCTTCCCTATTTCTCTCTTTCTCACTCTATTTTTCTCCCTGTCTCTCTCCCTTTTTAATTCCCCTATTTCTCTCTCTCCGTTTCTCCACCCCCTCCCTCTCTCTCTCAAGTAATTGGACTCCATTGATAAGAGGGAGGGATGACTGTGTGATTCCAGGAGCTAAACAGTGGGAAGCACAGCACTCCAGTCAGCCAGGAAGCCGTTTCACCTCCGTTGGAAAGAGAGCACCGTGTTCCTTATTCCA
This sequence comes from Esox masquinongy, assembly GCA_016801175.1. Taxonomy (NCBI): domain Eukaryota; kingdom Metazoa; phylum Chordata; class Actinopteri; order Esociformes; family Esocidae; genus Esox; species Esox masquinongy. The sequence continues at coordinate 26,422 of JACXGI010004941.1, forward strand.
CCACTCTGGTGCGCGCTGGACCATTGCAGTCCCACCTTGGGTCAACAGGCAGGGCCGGCAGGGAGCAGATGGGTGAAAGGTGACCGCGCATGCTCAGAACTGACACCCCCTCCATCCCGCAGCACACTCACACACGCACTGTACAGGACACTGTTTGCCCCAGTGTATGTTTTTATAACTCTATTTGGTTTATATAGCTGTTGCACTGTCGCAAGGGAATCAGCAAGTGGGCGTTCTGTTTAACGTTCTGTCAGCGCCACGTTCATCCTGTTTTTGTGACTGACGAAACGTGAAACGTGTAACAAACACCGGTCCCACGTGCACAATTTCAATGGATCCCCCTCTCATTCCAACTAAAAGAAGCAGGGGAAAAAAACAGCTGGTTCTCTCCAGCGCATCTCAAGACCGTGCCACCCCCCCCACTCCCTCCCTCCCTCCCTCCCAGGCAGTCCCCCCCTCTTCATCTCCATCTCTCTGGAGGAGTCACCATATGGCACAGCAGTGGTGATCAGCAGAAATTCATCCCCCCCTTTCATCCTTTGCTCAAAAATGGCTGTTTATCATCGAACGTGCACACACACGCATCATCTGTAAAGGGCAAGGTATCTCTAAGGGGGCGCGGGTACAAAGTCAATCTGGAGAAGAGTCGAAGTCTCGGAGCGTAACAAAAGTTCTTTCAACCATCAAAGCCATTTTAGGGTTCAGTGTGTGTTTTTATGCGTGTAGGTTTAAGTGTGTGTGTGTGTGTGTGTGTGTGTGTGTGTGTGTGTGTGTGTGTGTGTGTGTGTGTGTGTGTGTTTCTGTGTGTATGTATGTGATCAAGGTTCAAGTGTACTTGTGGAGAGCTGAACCTGGAAATTAAAAAGTCCCCACTTGGGAAAATGCAATCTCCAGTTTAAGAATTAGGTTTAGGGAAACAACTTTGGGTTTAATGTTAGAATTGGGGTAAATTTTAAGTTTATGTTTAGGACAAGGCTTTAGAGAGTGACTCTGTTTAGGCATAAAAGTTAGGTTATTTAGGTTAAGGTTAGTGAATAGGGAACATTTCTGGGTCAGGATAAGTTCTTAGGCCCCACAAGTATAGAAAAACAAGCATGTGTCTCTGTGTGTGTGGGAGGGTCTGCACGCATGCGTGATAGGCCTTCACCAGGGTTAAATTCCATCTTGTTCTTCAAACAATTACATACGTGATCTCATCGTTAGAGACTGTGGGTCAGATGAAAGACAACTCTTCCTCCCACAACTCTTCTTTTCAAATCGTTGTTGTTGTTTGCCGAAACTTTGAGGTGGGAGAAACCAGTCCTCGTTTTCCCAACGGTTACGCCGTACTCGCTCTCGTTTGGTTCAGTTCGGTCCGGCCTGACGTTACAACACTGTCCCATTTGTCAACCGCATCGCCTAAACAGCGTTCGCTTTTATGTCCGCAGCTCATCGAAAAGCATAGCATACGTGAATCGGTTTGGGGCACAGCCGTCGACTGAGAAACCGTTGGCAACGAGCTGAACGAGCTAGATCTGAAAGCGTGCGCGCGCACACACACAAATTCCTAGGCGGAGGAGTCTGTCTATGGCAGTAGACTTCAAAGCGCTTGACTCATTTGGCCGCGGATCAGTTCAAATTGAGGCGAACAGTGGGATCCGGCAGCCGAGCCGGAGGGGAAAGCCTATCACCGTGGGTAACCGTATGGTACACTGCTATCAGAA
>JACXGI010004942.1:0-50317 GCA_016801175.1 Esox masquinongy
TCAGAAATCAATATTTGGTGGAATAACCCTGATTTTTAATCACAGCTTTCATGCGTCTTGGCATGCTCTCCACCAGTCTGTCACATTGCTGTTGGGTGACTTTATGCCACTCCTGGCACAAAAATTCAAGTAGCTTGGCTTTGTTTGATGGCTTGTGACCATCCATCTTCCTCTTGATCAAATTCCAGAGGTTTTCAATGGGGTCAGGTCTGGAGATTGGGCTGGCCATGATAGGGTCTTGATCTGGTGGTCCTCCATCCATACCTTAAATGACCTGGCTGTGTGGCATGGAGCATTGTCCAGTTGGAAAAAACTATTCTCAGAGTTGGAGAACAGTGGCAGAGCAGAAGGAAGCAGGTGCTCTTCCAGGATAACCTTGTACTTGGCTTGATTCATGCGTCCTTCACAAAGACAAATCTGTCCGATTCCAGCCTTGCTGAACCATCCCCAGATCATCACCAATCCTCCACCAAATTTCACAGTGGGTGCGAGACACTGTGGCTTGCAGGCCTCTCCAGGTCTCCGTCTAACCATTAGACGACCAGGTGTTGGGCAAAGCTGAAAATTTGACTCGTCAGAGAAGATGACCTTACTCCATTCCTCTACGGTCCAATCCTTATGTTCTTTTGCAAACTTCAGCCTGGCTCATTGATGAAGAGCTTTTTTCTAGCTTTGCACGACTTCAGCCCTGCCCCTAGGAGCCTGTTTCATACCATCCTCGTCATGCCCTTCACCCCAGCTGCTGTTTGCCATTCTTTTTGTAGGTCACTTGATGTCATCCTACGGTTGTTGAGTGACATTCGAATGAGTTGATGGTCATCTCGGTCAGTGGACAGTCATTTTTGCCCTCTGCCAGTCTGTAGCTTTGTTGTCCACAAAGTCTGTTGCTTGACCTTGTTCTTATGAACCGCCGTCTTTGAAATTTTCAGGATGGAAGCAACCTGACGCTCACTGTATCCCTCTGCCAGTAAAGCCAGAATTGAACCCTTCTTTTCCTCACTCAAAGCTTTTCTTTTCAACTCTTTTGTCATGCTGAATAGTTGTTTTTTTATTCAAATTACCTTTGAGCTACTTCTTGCACTGTTTTTGCCATCCAGTTGGTCCTATTGCAAGAGGATAGTGATGACCACAACAGTGGTTTTTATACTTTTCCTCATTAAATTAGATTTGGTTCAGGTAATCACCTAATCAGTACCTCATTAAGTAAAATGAGGTGTACCTGTGTTGCAATTTAACAGACACTGGAATGGAATGGCTGCCATACATGTAGAGATGCTGATTTAAGAAAAATTAGGAGAGGTCTCTTCATTTTTTCCAGAGCTGTATTTGCGGTCGCCGGTTATCCTGCCCTTTTCAATTTGTCAGATGATATTTATAGAGACATGAATGCTATAAATAATATATGGAGGAAGATTTCATCCTATATTCGGCTACCATGTCAGTAACTTTAACTTGCTGGCCATACAAAAGTTCTGAACATTTAGTAATGTTAGCAACTGGATGTTTGTCAGCGTATGTCTGCCACTTGAGGATAACTTGCTAGCTACAGTACAAACTCTGTTCTAGCTACAGAAGCTGTATACTGTCGGTAGTTTGTGTAGAGTAGCCTAGTGTATTTGGCAGCTTTTTGTTCATTTTAGTCATTACAATTATAATTACGTAGGCCATACTTTTTACAAATAAAGTTTAATATATTTACAAACATATTCACTCAATTCCGTTCTGACAATGCTTTTTGGATGAGATTAAATGCATAACTTAATAGTAAAATGCCTTATTGTATTCATTATTGCTACTTGCAATCTTTCTTCTCTATATGCAGCCAGCAAGATTATTTATTATCCTGCATGCACACCCTACAGACATTTGTTGGTCAGAGCATGTCTCTGGGCCCACTGAGGCAGAGTTTACCAATCCTGCTGTAGGACATGGCCAGCAGGTCAAACAAACAACTAAAATCCATGAGTCATTAAAAAAAAATGGAATTGTGACTCTCAGATCAGTAGAGTATTTGTTTAGTAACTGCACATCACTATTAACTAGTTGAACCGAAACAGTTATTTTATTTATGGACATTAGAGCCATGTGAATGAATGCACCCTTAAAAGCCTGGAATGCACAGTACTTTCACTGCTTTGACCTGAGGGCGTCTGTTCTGCACCACCCACTGGTTTCACATCAGCCTGTGTAGAAAAACTAGGTCCTACAACCAAAGTGTTCACCTTATGATTACTACATTAGGATTTTAAGCAACAACAAAAGATAACGGCCAAACGACAACATGTGAGAAATGTTGACCACTTAATTACACATACTGTAGTATGGCATTAAACAAGGCCAGGTGGTTGAATCAGAACCTGTATTGCCTGGCCTCTATTTGAACTCCAGTATGTCCTTTGGGTCCACGTCACAGAGGTAAGCACACTGAGGTTTTGATCCAGCAGACACAACTCTGCCAGACCTCTACACATACAGGGCATGTGTTTCATCTCTTGATTCAGGCACACTGGTCAATTGCAGGCCAAGTCATTGGATCAATGACATGATTGTTTTTCATGTGATTACTTTCCACAAGCCAACACCCTAGATAGAATATCGTCTGTGCAGATGTGTGAAGACTTTCAAGCACAGCAGAGCAACAGCGGTGTGAACTACAGCTCATGTTGATCTACTAACATGCAGTGTAACATGCTGTGTAACTTTTTGTAACATGTTGATCCACTAACATGCTGTGTGACGTGTAACTTCTATAACATATGGTGTAACATGCGTGACATGCTGTGTGACATGTGTGACAAGCTGTGTTACATGTGTAACATGCTGTGTAACATGTCGTGTGACATGCTCCGTGACATGCTGTGTAAAATGCGGTGTAGATCACATGCAGGTTCTTTTATTACAAACTAAGACTGGGTGTGCACATGTTGTGGTTTGAGTCACAAGTGTTTCATGATTTATTACTAAGTAAGACTAGACGTGCACTGTACTCTAACTGCTCTTTCTGAACTATAACATCTTGAGCCATTTGAAACAATGTTATCACATTGCAAGTATTTGTGGTTTGGTTTGACATATCAAATTAAGACTAGAAGTCCTCACAAAGATAGTAAAACATGAAAAAACTGCCCTCATTGGACATTTTTCCGGTCCCAGTGAGGTCTAAGTCCATTTCCGGCATAGGGGTGAAACATTATAGGTTAGGATTAGGGTTAGGCATTAGGGATAGGTAAAGTTTAGTTATAAATGTTGGGTTATTAAGGTTAGGGTCAGGTCAGTGTTTCTCAACCCTGCTCCTGGGCACCCCCCTGCCCTGCATGTTTTAGATCTCTCCCTGCTCTGTCACACCTGATTCAAATGATCATCTCATCATCAAGTCCTTCATGAGCTACATCAGGTATGTTAGGGCAGGGAGAGATCTAAAACATGCAGGGCAGGGGGGAGTCCAGAAGCAGGGTTGAGAAACACTGGGTTAGGTTAAGGTTTTTTCTGGTCCCCACAAGGCAATCTGTACACAACTGTGTATGTGTGTGTGAGTGAGAGAGACATACCAGACCCATTCTCACAGTGCCTGCATGTTATGCAGTGAAGATGGACTGATGTCACAGCCTAGTTCATCAGAGATGATAAAGAGATGTCGGCCCCCTCAAACCTGACTCCCACTGATGCATGCAATCTGAAGTACACTTTACTCTCAGTCTAACTAAACAAAAGGTGTCTGCCATGTCTTCTACTGGTCTGATAGATAGATCACATTCCTTTGCTGCATCCGTGTATGCATCAGCAGAAAGACAATATCGCTGTCAGTCAAAGCCATATACACTCTCGATGTAAACTAACCACCAGGAAAGACTATTACAGTACTCTTGCCTGCATAAGAGGCAGCAAGTAAAACATGAAATTCCTCCCCTCGTTCAATCACTGACTTGTACGTTTACTCAGAAAGGGTAGAGACATTGGCTACTCTAAACCAGTGGGTGGGCCTCCTGCACAATAGAGGAGTGGCACAAACCAACAGAAGTGAAGCGAGAGAGCGAGCGAAAGTGTCACAGACAGACCCAGACAGAGAGTCACAGAAAAACAGACAGGACAGCTGGATCCAAAGAGGAGGAAGAAGGTGAGCCGGGTCTTACGTGTGCCAGGGGCTTGCTGTGGATGGCGATGATGGGTCTGTGCTGGTGGAAGTCTGTCTGGATAACACACACTCTCTTTTCCATGCTCACATCTCTCTGTGGGAGCTACACTCCATCCTGTCTTCACCCACCAGACTCTGGGGAGCAAATGGAGGTGTGTTCACTGGTGCTGTGGGGTGTGTGTGTGGGTGTGTAAACGTGTGTGTGTGTGCGCGTGTCTGTGTGTGTGTGTGTGTGCTGCAGCCCTGCTACCTGACCCTGAGAAGAGCAGAGTTTTGATGAGAGGAAAAGGAGGAGGGAGGGTGAAAGGAGGAGGGAGAGTGAGAGGAGGAGGGAGCTGACATGCAAAAGAAAAACACAAACGAGCTCGAACATTCCCCTCACGCACCTCCTTCCCTCACTCCTCCCCCTTTCCTCACTACACAAGTCCACACCCTCTCATCAGCTCCCCCGCCTGACGGAGGCAAAACGCAGAGACAGACAGCTGGTCATCGTGGTGGAGAGCCCTGTGTTAACCCTCTACACACTAAACAATTTAAGAGGAAAACACTTCCTACAGTCTCTATACAAACACTTCCTACAGTCTCTACACAAGCACTTCCTACAGTCTCTACACAAGCACTTCCTACAGTCTCTACACAAGCACTTCCTACAGTCTCTACACAAGCACTTCCTACAGTCTCTACACAAACACTTCCTACAGTCTCTATACAAACACTTCCTACAGTCTCTATACAAGCACTTCCTACAGTCTCTATACAAGCACTTCCTACAGTCTCTATACAAACACTTCCTACAGTCTCTACACAAGCACTTCCTACAGTCTCTACACAAGCACTTCCTACAGTCTCTATACAAGCACTTCCTACAGTCTCTATACAAGCACTTCCTACAGTCCTTGACATACCTGTCCTTTCCAGATTAAGTGTCTCAGATCTCACAATTGACAGGTATACAGTATACTCCGGCAGACTACATCTCAACATGTCTACAGGCAGGAAAATAGAGGATGCCATGCATGAAATTATATGTTTACTTAGAACGTGGAAGAAATGACAGGGAGGATAATTAGCCTGTTTCATCTTGAAGCATACAGAGGACAGGTAATTTCATTTTGCAATCAACCTTTTCAGTGGAAAATCTGAATTACACCAGCGTTATTACCTGCCAAAGACGACTGTATGACAGTACAGAGACTTTTCCACAAGCATCAGCTTCGAGAGGATGAGAGCATGTGGTGGAGTTCAAGAATTTGACCTTGTACAATGCTGGATGTCAAGTTCCATTTACTTAAAAATCTTGGCTTTTTGTACAGTATATTGCATAACTATTCACCCTCAAATTCACCCTCAATAAGTTGTGTAGATCAGTCACAAACATTTTACTAATTAAAACCACACTGTGAAACACAACAAAATGTGAAAATGTTAAAGAGCCAAAAATATGGTGCCCATAAGCAAGTTGCTCCAGATAAGAGTTGTCTAAATGACATAAATGTAAAACATCAAGCATGCTCTGCTCAGAGGAAGATGCTTTCATGTTTTGTAACATACAAAGACATTGAATGAATTTTGATTGAATTCCAACCACTGGATTCCCAACATATTTTAGGCAATTTGGCAAGAGGTGGTGGTAAATTGCCAATATATCACAAACCCCTGAGGTGCCAAATAGCTTTCAAAAAACGTTACCAAAACAACGAGAAGAGTTAAAACATAATTCAGGGTTTCAACCAGCCAGTTCATAATCCTTCATAAATCACCAAAATCCTATAAGTTGTCCACTAAAATCCTGCACCCCAGCCATCTTAGCCCTAACCTTTGTGAGAGTTAGATGCCAGTAAAATGGTTGTTGTTACTCCTTTAAGGCTTTTGTATGGCTTACCATCGGCAAGGTTACGTTTTGGCTTTGGGCCACTTCTCAATGAATGGGGCTTTTGTTCGGGCACAATATACATTCAATGACAACCATCAACGGGGCTGTGTATTTGTCTCATGGGCTCCCTAGATATTTCAAAACGTTTATGTTGTTTGCAAAAGAGGTAGGTGGGGTTTGTTCCACTGTTCATACATGTTCAGGAGACAATAACAATTGATATGTGGTACCAGTGCTGGCTCAAACCTTTTGGGGCCCTAAGCAAAATTTGATTTGGGGCCCCCTCTCCGCGGCCTTAAGCAACTGTTTATGTCACTCAAACCTAGAAACAACCCTGTGTGGCACATTTGTCAATAGAGTCTAAGTAAATAAACAAAGCTAATTGTTGTTTTTCTTGTCCCAAATACAATGTTGGGGCATCATCATCTCCTGCGGGACTTCATGACAGATATAAAACATCTTCCCTAGTGGTTTGAAACATGTCACATAGGATCTTCCTATGAGGATAATCGATCAAAGCACCTTTTATGAAGCAAAGCCCTAAAGACAGGCTTTTACCCAGTAATTGCTATAATCTCCCTGTCTAGTATCTGGGTGTAATGATAGGACGCAAAGCACTGTATATTTGCAGAGATGTGTGATGCGTTCTCTACTGCTTGAGTTAAAAATTGCCCTAAGGTACAGATCTAGGATCAGCCTACCTTTCTCAGATCCAGACCTTAACCACTGGGAGTAACAATGCTGTTTCTAAGACAGATCTAGGATCAGCCTACCTTCCTCAGATCTAATCCTTAACCACTGGGAGTAACAACATTGTTTCTAAGACACAGATCTAGGATCAGTCTACCTTCCTCAGATCCAGTCCTTAACCACTGGGAGTAACAACGCTGTTTCTAAGACACAGATCTAGGATCAGCCTACCTTCCTCAGATCCAGTCCTTAACCACTGGGAGTAACAACGCTGTTTCTAAGACAGATCTAGGATCAGCCTACCTTCCTCAGATCCAGTCCTTAACCACTGGGAGTAACAACGCTGTTTCTAAGACAGATCTAGGATCAGCCTACCTTCCTCAGACCCAGTCCTTAACCACTGTTTCTAAGGAACAACCTGGATCTCCAGGATCATCGTGCTCCAGCATGATCACAGCAGCAGGTCCACATGTACATGACGCACCTCTATGGAATCTGATTGATTGTGGGTTGGTGACCGTGGTAACACTGTTGATTGTGGGTTTGTGACCGTGGTAGCACCGTGCCTCTCGGACAGTACATTCTTTAAATTAATTATATCTCTAGCAGAAAAGAGCCTCCTGGTTTGAGCGTTTTCATCACATTATGCGAACCTCGTGATATTTACACATGTTGTGGTCTGAGTCACAAGCGTTTCAGGATCAGCATTACAGTTTGTTAAATGAAATGGTCGCGGTTAGGTGATGGATTTCAAGCCATGAATGAACGACAAGCGAGGAGAACATACAGGCCAAAACGCATTAAGAGCAGATCTTGGATTGTTTAAAGCGTTGGGATACTGTTCATTGTATGCACAGAATTTGACTATATGCCAGCTGAAAGTCGGTTTTCACATGATGAGAACCGATCTGTATAAACAAGCATATGGCCACAAAGCGTCATTACTTAAGTGTACAATATGAGTTATGGTACGTGTACAATAGACAAGCAATGATTTGTGGCACTCAAGGTTCTACAGTACCATGGTGTTGAGAGAGTTTCTGATTTACTGTGCCTGCTAGCTGTGGTTAACCCTGAGGTCCTGAAAGAGAAATGCATGAATCATTGCAGAGCATTTGTCCTACACAGTATCATGTCAGCAAGATAAAAGACCATACTGCTCACTTCTACTTAATGGCATAGAGTCAGTGAGAACTTAAATGAAGCTGGGGCTGTTCTGGTGTATCAATGTGCTGGAACATACTACAGTATGTCTGGTACATCCTTCATTATTCTTAATAAGTGCTCACTACAACAGATAAGAGATGACAGGATATGGTGGGAGGATAGCTTTGTTCACTGAGCAGCAATATAAACACATGTAAAACACACTCAAATTTTTCTTTCCATGTCTCAGACAATAAATAAAAGATGCCAAAAATTTCCCCCACACATAAAGCTTATTTCTCTCACATTTTGTACACACATTTATTTACATATCAAATGGAGGGTTGTTTAGAGACGACTCACTAGGGTCATGATCTAACTGCAGTTTGGCCTCATAACCGACCTCAGTGAGTAGATCTCGTGCTCACCTTTGATGGTCACTGGCTTGCTGGGAAATTGTGTTGTTCACTGATTAATCCTGGTTTCGACTGTACGCGGTATATGGCAGACATACGCGTAACTATCAGGGGTTGCAACTCGGCACAGCCATTAAAGTGGGACAACCTTCCACAGGCCAACGTGAACAACTCTATGTGAGGATGTGTCAGGCTGTCAAATGGTGGTCACATTTATCTGGGGAGGCCCAAGGAGAGAGATTAAGAAAGCCTTTACAAGATGTTTTTTCAAGCAGGCTATGACACATTCAGATCTTGCCCTCTAGTGGTAAATCTGTAGATGCACTATAAAGAGGCAAAAGCAACATTTTTAAATACCAACTTCCCATTTATTATAACAAAGTTGTTTTTGCAACACTTACACCCACAAAAAAAGCACAATAGTAACACTCCTATTGAATAGGTTAGTCTGTTATTTATCTGCATACTCATAAGCTCCTAACGACAAAGCTGCTACACTTTCTATGGTCCAGATTACACAATAGAACAAATCACTGACACATTGATATATCGCAAGAGTCCAAAAACTGTACAATGCATCTAAAAACAAAATACATCTAAAAACAATTAGGTAGAGTATGCCTGTGTGAGATGTAACAATCCACTGCCATAACACCGAACTGTATATTACTAGTAATGATCTGACTACTGTAATTAAAAAGCACTGATGGCAATTGGCTATTCTCCACGATACACAACAACATTCTTATCAGTCTCGTGGATCTTAACCTCGTAGAGTAGATCAGCAGGTAGCCTCTTGACCAAGTTGTCCCAGATATACACAGCCACATTCTCTGTTGTGCTGCACATCAGAATAGACAGTTTAAAACATGGAAACCTCATACAGGTACATCAAACCTGAAACCACCACTGCTGCTCAGAATATAAAACAAGGCACATCTATCCCAAATCCCTAAGATGACTTATTAGTAACATACCATTTGCTAACTTACATTTACATCTAAAAAAGTTATTACACCAGCTTTCCTTTCTGAAGGTCAACAAAACCTATCACATGTTCTAAGTCAACGAAAGTTAAAAAAAGAAAATGTTTTTTTTTTAAATCCTAAAAAATGTGATAAAGTTGTCAGCACACCCCAGAGTTCCTGATTGTAACAGGTGCCATTGGGTTGTATTGGATGAAAGTATTCAAACTTAGCAGACTTAGGGCAAGATACTGCATGTCTAATGTTTTTTTTTATCAAGCTCAATAAACAAGGTTGGGTAATCACTGACAGCAATATTCAACTTTGTCTCCAATTTTCAAGTCAAGTTCAAATCAGGTTTTAGACTAGACCACTAATATTCAGCACTTCCTAGAAAGCAATTGTGTTGGGTTTTAGGTGTTACAATTTATATAAATGTCTCACTTGAACATACAACTCTATTCTAGGGTTAGGTTTTCAGAAGATTGAGGTGAGCTTTTCTTTTAGGCTCATTTGATATTTATTTTGATGTCGACAAAGAATATTAATTAAAATGATATACAATGTAATGGCTGTAAAAGGTTCTTAAACCAAGGATTATCTCTGGGTTTTAAAGACGTATGCAATCAATACATACTAAACGTTTATTAATTTCAGACATTTTTTAGATTTTTACATAGAAAATATGGATTAGATTATGGCGATCAGTAGGATATACATTTTTTATGTTCTCTTTTTAGAATTTTAAGACTTTAAAATGGGTATCTAGACTTCACTAGCAATTTATAAAAGATAATTTTGTAGAAGGCCCAGGAACTGAAACCTCCATCCTAGTGTTGAAAGTATCAGACTCCTAAAACATTAAGAAACAAGACTGCGGTTCAATAAAGACGGGTACACACCTGACAACATCAGAGAAGTAGGGGACGTCCTCATCTAGGTTTTTATGGTCCAAAGGGATCATGACAACATCCTGTTTCCGGGAAAATACATTAGTTTGGAAACGCTATCACAGTAATTCATGCATACATTATTTTCATGATTCAGTATAAAGCGCTATTAATGTGAGTAAATGAATGAGCTACGCCGTCAAAGCACAGCCCAAGCTGTAAATGTAGAAAACCGAATACACAACCTCAACGTGTTGCTTCAGGTCTGCAATGTTCATCACCATGCCTGTGTGACGATCGATCTGAAAGGGAACATAGAGACACACTGACTGTATGGAAGATTTTCTAACTACACACAAACTGGGAGCAGACATATCATGTTAGACTCATGTGACTTACTGGTGTCTCCACCGCTGGCAACACTGACAATAACGTTTGTAAAGTAGTGTATGATGTTGTAATGAATACCGGAGGACTAAGAGTTACAGGTGCGACTTACCTTTCCCCGTACTGTCACCTCCACTACAAAAAGAACACACAACAGAGCCTTAGATAAAATTTGATTTGAACACATTTAGAGCTTATATGGATTAGCTGTCTACAGTTCAAATTGGATCTAACTCAAACAATAGGCTAGCAGAATTATCTGAATTAAGAAGCTCCTTCGTGGTTTGACAAGACATTGTAGAATACCATACCTTTGTAGTTGTGTCCATGGCCGTTGGGATTGTTGCACTTCCCAAATATCTTCTTGTTTACTTCATCACTCAACGACAGGCTGGAAAGACAACACAAGACATGTAGCATAAAGTAAATGTATAATAAAGTAAAACTAAAAAATATAGTATTCTGCTAAATGAAATGCTTAACTGTAAAGCCTAATAATCTACTATCGACTGATGGTGATTCAATATACCAAACAATGTGACCAGTCGTAACGGCTCAGAGGTATTGTATAATTAGATTAAATAAAATAGTTGATACGCAGCATGTAGCCAACCTGTGCAATCTGTGGGACGCGCTGAAACTCTGAACTCTTGTTATGTATCCGATGCGCTCCACGACTTCGTTTCTAGTATCTGCTTGCGCCATTGTAACAGATGAACAGAAGGAACCAGTATATAATAATCGTCTTACATATCCCGTTTATGTAGGACACGAGACGCTGTGGAGAATTAGCTACACACCTCCTATTACTCAATTCACTTCTTCTTCAGACTACAATGGCGGACTACATTGCATTATGTGTTTTGCTGCCACCTACTGTACTGGGTCATTAACTACAGAAAAACGATTCCCCGGAGTGGCGACAAAACTGAACAAAACGACATCAAATTAAACTGAAAATATACACTAACACCACTTAGTGTAACACTTACCAACGCCACACTCTCCGTAATACTCTGATATTATTTTTAATCTCTGAAGCCTATTCATTTTCTCTTTTCCATGCTAACAGCTCTAACCTCCTGAACCGTCATCAGTTTCCAAAAGCATGCCTCTTTTCACCTCTACCTTTCGTCAACAAACCTTTCTGTTGATTGCTGGAGTTAGGTGTCTTTGTCTCTGGTTTTCTTTCCCCATTGTTGCACAAATTTGGGTTCCTCTCAAATAAGGTGACCAGATGTCTGAAATGAAAACCGGGGACATTTCCAGTTTGGCGGTCAATATATCATTAAAGTATCTGATATTATTATCTATGAAATAAAAATGGGGGACAAATAAAAATGGGGGACTCTTTCCTCCTCATCTATTACACTCTTCTCAATTCACTCATTACTCCCTTAATTTGTCCTTCTCACAGTCTTCTCCTTCCTCTCCAATCTTTATTAATAAATAGTACACTATTAGATAAAATACTTAGGTTAACAGATTCCCATTGCTTGCCTCATTTTTGTATTTTATCTCAAAAACATTGTTTGTAATAATAAATTGGCAGGTTCTGTAATCATATCTTTACCTTTCCTCCTCTCCTTCCTCTCCACTCTAACAGAAAATATTATGCTAATGTTATCCATGAAGATTTGTAAATATATTTTCACAATACTTATTATATCAAATCATTAAAATTGTAATCTACAAATAAATAGTCTCATTATTAATTGTGAATTCATTTAATATGATCATATTTTCAAAATAGCCCGCCTGTGTATATGTGAAAGTTATTTTAACCTAGACAGTAGCTAGCTAACCTCTACATAGCTAACGTTAGCTAGATTAACCTATTTTAAACCGTATAGAGCAGATCATCCATCTATTTAATAATAATCAATTGTGACATTATAACATCACTAGCTAGTATTTAAAACGATTGAAACCTGTCTCGAAAGGACGTTTGTGGTGATGTTGTGGATTCACTTGACACTTGCTAGCTTCTGGCCGAGTTTCCCACAGCAGTTTTCTCTAAAACTAGCGTGAGCAAGTCATTTGCAGAAGAGTGACTGAAGCTACTATAGCGAGCAGCCCCCTCTGTTGGCCAAAAACAAGCACAGCACTACTGAGATGTCAACTGGTAGCCTCTGCTGCCCGATCTTTTTTGCCACGTAAAATATTTCTACATTTTGACAATTCCTGGGACAACTCCAGCCGGGGACATGCCACCAAAAACGGGGACGTCTGGCCACCCTACTCTCAGAGAATTAAGCTCATTTGAAATTTAAGCTCTGCTCTCTCCATTGAGTAAATCACATTCCTTTCTACATCCAGGGCAAATCTGACCAGTGAAACACAGATTGGCATTAGGTTGGAAACCAAATTAATTCACTGATATAATGTTTTACTGTAAGGGATTGGACATCCAGGGCAACAGCTCAGTGTGATCCCTCGGTTGCCCTGTGTACTCACTTCCATGCCATATAGCCTGATGGTTTGTGTTTTGTAATTGCTGGAAATTTATTTTGGAGAAGAGCTAGTATTGTAGTTAAAATATGACAAGAAGCTCAGTCAGCGCTAATTGAACATTGTGAATTGTGTCAAAGTCCTTTCATTTGTTTTACATATGTATGTTTTGCTGTTAAGAATGATCAATTCAAGACAAACGATGAATGCATTAATTTAGGCTAGAGTCAAATATAAATGTCCTGCAACAACAACAAAAATGTGCACAATTTTTTTCATGTTGTGGGTCTTAGCAGTTTTTGTTTTGACTGTCTGATCTGAGTCTCAAAGTTTAGAGAGTTAAGTCCCTTGAGCTAAGCTAAAAATGCTCTGCTGATTACCTTGCTTTTCTTACAGTAGTGTTGTGTTAACTACTTTCATTTTGACTCTAGGGTGACCGTATCCACTCCACGGTAGAAACTGTGTAATTGAGTTATAACAATGACGAATGAAAAATCACTGGATCTATTTGTTATGACTCAAAATCAAATGTCACAGTGGCATATCATTGAGGATCAGAGTGAAACAATTTGGTAACACTAATAGAAATTTAATAAGACAGTACCAGATTATGAGGTTCTCCGATGTCCACCTCTGCTGAATAAACCCTAGATGAAGGTGTCAGTCTACCACCAACTGTGTGCACAGTATTATCCTTTCTTCTACACCCATTCAGAGTCTACATGGGTTTATATAACAGAGGGCCAGTGTTTGTTCATGGTCAGAGCACATCTGTCAGGGTGTGCCTGAATGGTTCCCCTCTCCAGAGAATGCAAAGAAACACAGAGTTCGTAAATAAGAAAGATAGAGAACAAAGGGGGTGTGGGGGGGGGTGAGCAAAAGACAGAGAGACAGAAAGAGTGGAAGAGGGATAGATAGAAAAATAGAGGAGAAAGTGTTAATGCATGTCACCTAATATTTATATCCCACTTAAGAGTTTCTAATGACTCAGATGTATTATCACAATCAATGGGAAGATACCTATATTAAATTTGGTTACTAAAATCTGTAGGGGTGCCAATTACCCTGACACACATTTTTTGCAAAACATTCACATTTTTTGATCTGTTTATAAAAAAAAATTATTGGAACAATTTTAAATTAATTAAAGGTTAGGTTTCTCTCATATTGTAAGTGTTGGATCAAGTTGATAAACAACAATTACATTTCATAGCATTTTTTAACAATCTTTACCCAGGGATCTAATAATTCTGGAGGGCAATGTATAATACCCATGTCATGGAAATTACTGCAACACATATCCTTCACACTGTACAACTCAAATATGTAAGCTATCAACATTTCTGACAAACCTGTCATTAACATTGTTCTTAACTACTGTTTTTGATCTATGTAATAGACTATAATTGCATGCAAATAATATGTGAACAATTAGTAAACAAGATTACTTTATTGTACATACTGGTAACCTAACTGAATACTTAACATTAAAGTTGAGTCTGCACTTTCAGTGTTCATTGTATGTTGTTACTACTGTAATGTGTTTTCTCCATCTGGTCTAGTTTATCCATGTCCCTTCATTCTACATTAAAATTATATTTGTACAAGTGTAACATTACTGGCCTATACTTATACTCAGTGATACACAGCGATAACATATGAACAGTCTTGCACAACTACAAAGATACTACACCAACAACAACAATCTAGTTGTTGTAAGCCAGATATGACCCATTCACTTATTGTATAGGAATGACTCCATCAGTTCAGAGACAAGGCGTTCTAACTTCATAACAGTCTGAGGAGACGAGGAGTCTCCGCAAGGTGGGAGGTCAGAACTCGCTCTCCTCCAGTATTTCCTCCATGGTCTCTCCCAGAGTCATGTCTCCATCGCTACTTGATAGGCTTTTCCTGGTATGGAACTCCAAACCTCCCATATCTCTCCCTCTCTCTCTCCACCCTGCTACCTCTCCTCCGTCTCCCTCTCCTCCACCTTCCCCCTGCATGGCCACCTGCAGCATGTGTGAGTGCGTAGGAGGCCCAACCCCCTCCTCATCTGACACGCTGTGCTGAGAGCTGTGGGGGCGTCGGCCTCTAGAGCACTTCCACAGGTGTTTCAGGGGAACGCCCTTGAAGTCGATGCAGGGTGTGACCTGGAAGTGGTTGCTGAACTGAAAGAGCTGCCAGCGCTTCTTTAGCTCTACCTGGACCTGGAAAAGTACAGATATATGTTTTCAGATTTTATTTCTTTATTATTTACACATTAAAAAAAGATTAACATTTGTTTAAAAGCTAACTCATAGCTTTTAAATGGCTAGTTTGGGTATAGTTACCTCTCCATTGGCGAAGCAGTACAATACAGAAACCATGAACCCCTGAGAGAGATATGATACAATGATTGTATTCAGGATAAGACACATTGGGGTTAATACACTGACACATTTTCCTTTGCATTAATTTCTTAATTTCTTTATCTAAATGTAGTTCTAACTGGAATCAGACTGGGCTAATGAAAGGCCACAATTTTGTCTTCAGCTTTTACCTGGAAGGAGCTGAGGGTGAGGTGGATGAAGTTTCTGGCATAGCGGCTGCTTCCTTCCATACACTCATCTACCAGGAAAGTGAAAACCACCTCATGAATTCCCAGTAGAGGAATCAGGACTAGCGTAGCCTTCGCCAAGCTACCAGAGAAATGCAATTAAATGATTACATTCAGAAAGATCTTGGGTTATAACGTAAGAAGTGCCGAACAGACAAGGGCCCAGTTTCCAAAAAACGTTGGATTTTAGGTTTCTGAGCATTTCAACATTGTTTTGTGCATACAAAGGCAGTCATTGTGTGCGTGTTGTTACACATCAAGGCAATACAACTTAGACAGTAGCCTTCACTCATTTCATACAAAGATGCTGGAAATGTTGTATTTTCAGCCAACTTCTTGCGAAAAATAAACTTGATGTGGACCTACTTATGTACCATAAAAAGTTTAATATTAGTATGGCTGATTGTCCTAAAATCTGCAGCAACCAATGCCACCGAAATTGTCGCATGAATTTACATTGTGCTTTGTAAATGTTGAATTCCATTTTATTGCTAGTCAAGGAGGCATCATCATCTTTTAATATGATCCCCACGCTAGCCAAATTGACCTATTCTATTAAATGCTATTGTTTTTTTCAAAATGCATACTTGTGTTTAATCTTCAATATATACCAAATAAGGAAGTCATCTATCATTTTGTAAGAGCAATTCAAAACCTACAAAACACAAAATGGCAAATATATGAATTACTAAGCTTGCAGGAAGTTCTTTGGGGTATTAGGGAGGTCTGAAAAACAAAGCATATATTGGAGCATTCTTTATAGGTGTTTCCAGTATTTATTGTCATTTTTTGCACAATCACAGAATGAGAGGTTTTGTCACTTTCATCATGGCAGAGCACAAAACACTGTAGTCAATGTAAACAAAACATTAATACTTTACAGTTTACATTTCAAGCCAATTCATTCATGAAAGTAGTTAGCTAGCATAACAAAGCAATACTAGAAAGGGGCCTGAAGCTAGTTGTCTTTCAGTTGATACCAGCTGCACCCAGCTGTACTGATGATGATAAAATCTTATGACATTAATAACAGATTAACAGTAAAATGCTATCATAAGGGCTATTTTATAGAAATGTAGATTAAAGGAATTAAAATGTAATTGTTAGGAATATACAGAATACACATTGATACAAATAACTATAATGGGATTATTTATTGGAAGCACCCCTCTTTCAGGGGCTTTCAGGGACCTAGCTCTGAGTTTTTTTGCTCATCCCCTACGGTTTTCTAAGGAAATATAAATTCTCAATGTTTTGCGTAATTGAGATGGTGTCAATTACACATTTAATAGACGCAGTCTCCTTTCAATTGTGCTGGCTAAAGTACAGTTAAAGCAACCATTGCATCTGGTAGTCAATTGCTTTGGTTGCGGAGGTCACCGTTTTAGGGACTTGGTTTCTTTTTCTTTGAGTGCTACGGGGCAACAGTCATTCAAGCACGTTGCCTTTGTGTTCTTGGGCAATCTTGGGCCATCTTTGTATCAATTTTGAAATTGTTGTCTGTGGAGTAAAAGTGATGGTGTGTTTTGTGACCTTTAGTTGCACAGTTGTGTGGTAAATGTTTGTGGTAAAAGTTTCCCAGCATAAAAAAGTCAGCTGCCATGAGGAACACTTCTGGGTGTGTATTTCCAAGTCTGCTTTAAAACGGCTCTATACAATACTTTGACTATGGCTTTATTACCATTATATTGGTGGATACAGGATTTACCCACAGAAGTAATCAGTATTGCCTGCGTCTTTCTGAATAGGGCAATGGGCACCCTTCACGGCATGTTGGATGTGAACAGGGCGACCCTCCATCTTAACACCTCCACAATTCCTGGGTTGATTCAATATTACAGTAAACCTCCATCTACTGTCTTTTTTTATTTCTGTCAAGATCAATTTGGGGGAGATGTAGTGTCAGGCTTACTTTCGATTATGTTGAAGGGGATACCCTGAATTTGCTCCCATCTTATGGACATAAGCTGAGTTATAGCAACAACGCATTAAAGCTCTCCTCCACTCACTTTACTTCAACTAGCTTACAAAAGCTGTTGAAGCTAGATTCTTCTGATATTTTACATTAAAAAAACAGTTGAGTGAACTGTGTAGCATTTTAGCAACAAGGAAATGACTGAAAGATTTCACTTGCCCATGTCTGCCATTGCTCCTTTGAGGAGAGATAATTAGGAGATACATTGTGCCTTCGATTGATTAATAGAAAATCATCCTTTTAGGATACACTTCTCTATGCACCCAACATTATTTCTGGTGAAACTGCAGATATACACTATTATGGACAGTTTCTTTTCATTGCAATGCAACATTTCTACATAACGCCCATTCAAATGTGAAAGCTAAAATGTACCATTGTAAATTGTGAAACAAAACTGTGGACATTGATTGGTTGATGCAGATTTTATGGACCAACCATCCTAACTTGAAACTTTTAATGTTCGCAAGAATGGCTTGATTCTGTTGGAGAAAGCATCTAATGACACTTAACTGTTCTATAAGTGGTGTGAGGCAGTCTTTACTGAGGCAATTGTACATTTACAAAAGTAAAATGCAACTTTAGAAACAATGGCCACTGGAAACAGCTCAGAGAATTAATGATCCTCTAATGAAGGTTCTATTGACGAAATTAGCCTTAAAACGCTTCAGGGAAAACAGGCCCAGAGTAACTTTGTTGATAACAGTACCTGTATCTGTAGTCTGTGAATCTCCCTTGGTCTGCTTTTAACTTTGAGAGTAGCAGCATTAGTATTTTGATGAATATGCAGAAAATCACCTGGCAACATAAATCAAACAATAATATTTTTCTGTGAAGCAGTAAGAGATGTTCATGTTTTTAGACTAGCAGGTTAAAATGTGATCAATAGGAGCAGACCCATCCTATTGGGTCAGAGCATGTGACCATTCTAATCTGTAAGAGATGTTTATGAGTGCATGACAAGCACATCTCTGGCTGACATCTAGGTCACATGGCTTGAACTTCCAATCTTACAGAAATACCCAGATCAGTGTGAAACCAGCGAGAAATTACTGGAACGTTCACGAGAGCACTGAGTCATATGGTCCATACACAAGAGTCATATGGTTTGATAGACCTACATACTTGCATATTTAGTCCTGTGTTAGTAGTAGGTTACACATTATTTTGAGAGTCCTAATTTCCATCTGTAGATGTTCTATAGATAGTAATACTATCAACAAACTTTCAACAAACTCTAAACAAACTATTGGTTGATGAACAAATGTCTGCTCAGGTTAGGGTTAGGTTTAGAATAAGGTTTAGGGACAAGTTTAGGGATAGAATAAAGGTGAGGGTTAGGATATAGATAAGGGTTAGAGTTAGTGGATAGTTAAAATGTTACAGATAGTCAGTAGACAATCTGTAGAGCATCTACAGGCACACTTTTGGGACTCTCATAATAAAGTGTTACCGTAGTTTGCTCTAGGCAATAGTATTTCGTAGGTTGCTACTCACCAACACAGATAAAGAGATGGGTCCTCTTATTATCCACCATATCCATGTATTCATATGGTCCCAGCACCTTATGACAAGAACGATTCAAACACAATTTAACCTTATAGCATCAGCTTATTCCACAGATGTAAACCTGACACAACTCCCGACTTGAAGCATCTCTGGATCAGCTGGAGAATATCCAAAATGGCTACAGTTATGTAGGATATAAATAGTTAGGTAGGATATAAATAGTTATGTAGGATATAAATAGTTAGGTAGGATTGGTAGGATATGTAGGATAGGTAGGATATAAAAAATCAATATATAGAAATAATTGGACACTGACACACGTTTTGTTAAGTTACAGTTAAATTCACATCCAAATTGGAGGAAGGGTTTAGGAATTACTGCTCTTTAATATGTAGCCCCCTCTTTTTCAAAGGACCAAAAGTAATGGACAATTGACTCAAAAGCTGTTTCATGGACAGGTGTGGGCTATTCATTCCTTATTTCTTCATCAATTGAGCAGATAAAAGGTCTGGAGTTGATTCCAGGAGTGGCATTCATATTTGGAAGCTGTTGCTGTGAACCCACAACATGCGGTCAAATGAGCTCTCAATGCATGTGAAACAGGCCATCCTTAAGTTGCAAAAAAATGTAATCCATCAGAAACGTAGCAGGAACATTAGGAGTGGCCAAATCAAAAGTTTAGTATATTCTGAGAAAAAAAGAACACACTGGTGAGCTCTGCAACACAAAAAGGTCTGGACGTCCATGGAAGACAACAGTAGTGGATGATCGTAGGATCCTTTCCATGGTAAAGAAATACCCCTTCACAATATCCAGCCAAGTGAAGAACACTCTCCAGGAGGTAGGCATATCATTATCCAAGTCTACCATAAAGAGAAGACTTCACAAGAGCAAATACAGAGGGTTCACCACAAGGTGTACACCATTCATAAGCCTCAAGAATAGAAAGGCCAGAATAGACTTTGCCAAAAAACATCCAAAAAAAGCCAGCCCAGTTCTGGAACAGCATTCTTTGTACAGATGAAACTAAGATCAACCTGTACCAGAATGATGGGAAGAAAAAAGTATGGAGAAGGCTTGGAACGGCTCATGGTCTGAAGCATACCACATCATCTGTAAAACATGGTGGAGGCAGTGTGATGGCATGGGCATGCATGGCTTCCAATGGCACTGGGTCACTAGTGTTTATTGATGATGTGACAGAAGACAGAAGCAGCCGGATGAATTCTGAAGTGTATAGGAATATATTGTCTGCTAGGATTTAGCCAAATTCAGCGAAGTTGATTGGACGGCGCTTCACTTTACAGATGGACAATGACCCAAAATATACTGCGAAAGCTGTATGCAAACTAAGCAGCAAACTCTTTGATCTTATACATGTCATGAATTTGTCTAATGTTACTGAGTGGCCATGAGGATATTAGTCGAATATTTTAGCTTCAGACGACTTGTAACTCATAACATCAGTACCGATTGATTATTTTACATTAACAGACAAAATGCCAGGCTATTTACAACCCTAAGTCATTACTCTGGCTAAACACCACGCTCACAGACATTTCTTATCTGCAAAGATTCACCAACGTACTTCCTTTCCAACAATATTTATTACACATACATCAATGGGTTGGGCCAGAGTCTAAAGCTTTGATAATCTGATCGGTTCATGACGATCCAGTGCCAATGACTTTGTTTTGTAGATGACTCTCATTAAGGTGTCACCTCAAACAACTATGACTTACCCTTTATTTTCATAGAAAACTTTGGTAACTGTCCATGGCACCACAAACACCAAGGGAGTACCTTTGGGAAGAACAAATATTTCAGAGCGTCATAGTTACGTCTACATTATTTTTTATTTAGCAGACAAACTTGAGTTACTGCTGTGCAGGGTGGCAGAGCTGCCCTGTAGCCTAGTAGTCTAGTGGTCAAGAGCATTGGGGCATCAAACGAAGGGTCACTAGTTCTAGTCCCGGAGCTGACAAGTCCAGCAAGCATTATGAATGTGTTTGTTTTAAAAAATATATTGTTTCTATCTTTAATTGGACATATGGGCCAATCAGCATTCATTTAATAAACCATTAGAAACTTACCCCAGCCAATGAGCATGTATCTTTTGAGCAAGCGTTTGTTGGTGAGCACAGCGGTGAAGAGTAAGGTGTGAAGGAAGATTGCTTCAACCAATAGCCAGAAGTAGTTACACACTACAAAATACTCCATGGAAACCCGGGAGGCTTTACACAACACTGCTATCTATGGGAAGAGAAGACATTATATTAAATATAGTAGTTTAGTGTGCCTTATTGTCCTTGTTGAAATAAGTCATACACCATATCATAGTCTCTCGTTATAGAAATTAACATAAGACAAAAAAAACATTTGGTTGTAAAGCAATGCTTTTGTTCTGGATTTTCCTAACTAACTATACTGGAGATGAATACCACAGAGTTGAAGTACGCATATGAGTTCCACCCTGGATCGTCGCTGGGTGGCTTGGTATACATAACATATAAGACAATCTCCTTCATGAAGACAGCCATGGCTCTCAACATGAAGGACACAAACAGATTCATGTGGATATAGTTCCTCGTACAGTGGAGCTTCCTGGAAGACACAAAGAGGACTATTTAGGATGCAAACTGAAGTTGTGATGATGTAAGATTAATGCCCAGAACAAAGGCAATCCAATGTAGTTGTAATAATGTAGTTTCTGGAGATCAACATCATCTTTCATCCTGTTATTCTGCCAACCCTGATGTCCTTTTTATATTTTATAATAAATTACTGACTTTGAACACTGACCAGTCGGTTTGAATCAATGCCATGACTAAGTAGAATGTAATTTATTTGCCATAGTGGCGCTACATAGTTCAATGAATCATAAGCAGAAGTCAGGGAGTTAGGCACATGGTCATGCTTATGGTTAACATGTGTCTAACTCCCTGACCTCTGACCCCTCGGTACTGACCTGAGTATGCCTATTAACAGAGTGGCCAGAAAGAGGGAGAAGAGAGACACAGAGTAGCCGATGATGGAGATTACCCTCAGGGCTGCGTGACGAAACATCTCATCTTCCTAGAAACCATACAGAAAAACAAAACAAGCCCTGGCATCGTTTCATGTAATACGTACTGTACTAAACGGCCATATGTTTGTATTTAATAAAAATATTTGTACCAGAAAAACATTTGAAATGTGAAAGATAAAAATGTGAAATGTGAAAGATAATTCTGAAGTTCATACTATACATTTTCAAATATATTTGGAATACATACATTTGTTAGAAAATATAATGTTTGGCCATTTTCTTTGTTATATTGTATTTACGTGTTTACTTCACACTTTTCTATTTATGACAGAAGACAAACAAAAAATCCACAGTGGGCCTGTTTGTTTTTCACTGGGGTAATTTATTATTTTATTTATTGAAAGTCCTTCTTCAAATGCAAGGTAATTCATTTTCTCTTTCAGCTTTTTCCTCACCTCTGCTTTAAAATAATGTGGGTCAACACATTCTGTTTCGTCTCGCCAGACTTCAGTAAAATTATTTTGGCGTTGCCAGCTCCCATTGGCCAGACACTCTCTGTATGCACTCTTGGAATCATCTTTGGCAGGAGGAGAAAACAATAGATTGGTTATGAATAGATGGCTGTTGGAATGGACATTAAACTGTGCTTCTACTTTGGTGTGGTTATATACTAAATGATCCTACAGTATGTTGTGTTCATTGTAGCGGATGTACAATACATGACATTATACACTTAGAACATTTGAAGAGCTCCAGACTCACTCTCTGTGATCCAGGGCAGGTAGGAGGGACAGGGCACAGACACGTTACCTGGGGCTGAGTGGGGCCAACACACAAATGTGTCAAATGTCCCATTACAATAGATTCCTAAAAGGTTACAAAAACAGGTCAGATGTCCCATTACAATAGAATCCTAAAAGGTCACAAAAACGGGTAAAATGTCCCATTACAATAGAATCCTAAAAGGTCACAAAAACGGGTAAAATGTGTCCCATTACAATAGATTCCTAAAAGGTCACAAAAACAGGTCAAATGTCCCATTACAATAGAATCCTAAAAGGTCACAAAAACAGCTCAAATGTCCCATTACAATAGAATCCTAAAAGGTCACAAAAACATCTCAAATGTCCCATTACTTTAGATTCCTAAAAGGTCACAAAAACAGGTCAGATGTCCCATTACAATAGATTCCTAAAGGTCACAAAAACAGGTCAAATGTCCCATTACAATAGAATCCTAAAAGGTCACAAAAACAGCTCAAATGTCCCATTACAATAGATTCCTAAAAGGTCACAAAAACAGGTCAGATGTCCCATTACAATAGATTCCTAAAGGTCACAAAAACAGGTCAAATGTCCCATTACAATAGATTCCTAAAAGGTCAAAAAAACAGGTCAAATGTCCCATTACAATAGATTCCTAAAAGGTCACAAAAACAGGTCAAATGTCCCATTACAATAGATTCCTGAAAGTACACACAATTGTGTCATATGTCCCATTGCAATAGATTCCTTAAAGGACAAAAAAATCATGAGTAAAAGACAGAGAGCGATTTAATACATTAAGTAATATTGCTGAGCCCAAAAGGAATTTCCATACTGTTTAATTGCAACACTAAGACTATGTTCAGAAAGACAGCCCAATTCTGATCTTTTTTCTCACTAACCGAATGCCTAATTTAAATTACATGTGAGACATAAAGAAATTGTTAAAAATAACAGATTTCCTAAAAATAGTTTTACAAATAAATATATGCGTTCCAAACACATTTACAAATGTATGTCAAACTTGTATAATACATTTTTTAAATTAGATTGATTAAAAAAAAACATTTTCTGTTTCAATTCTGTGAATCCATAATATATATTTTATCATTTTGTTTCCAAATTGGTTGTCGCAGAAACATGCTACATTAGATGCATTCAAACTGGCAGCCCAATACAGCAAAAACTGATCTGATTATCTGATTGGACATCGTAGGTAATAAAGAAAAGAAAACTGCTCACCAGTTCCTGTGAATATGTTTTCTGCCAAAAACCTGGTGCAGTTCTCAGAGTATTCATTCCGTTTAAAGACAAGCTCTTCGAGCACAGAACCCACCACCTTTAATTTCAGACAAGACAATAAAACAGAGGAAATACTTTATGATAAACTATCCATTTTACTGCTGCAAGCATCGGACCAAGGAGAATTAGATATGATGATAGTCCATAAGAGGGCAGTGTTAGAGTACAATTCATGCCAAGGCACAGTATGTAACTAATCATCTTTATTAGGCATCTAAGTAGACAACTTAACCTCCCTAATCATCATTTGTATATACTAACAGAGGTTAATGCACATGCATAACTTACATTAACTAAATATCTTATTGCATTAATGCTATAATGCCAAAACAGTATTGCATTAAATGCCACATTGTTTGAAAGTCATCTAGGCTATCTGTGATGAACTCCTTCATCTTTCTTATATCAAGTTGTCTGGACAGCACTATCAGAGAGGGACAGGAGGCCATGCTCAGGGAAGTGTGTGTGTGTGTGTGTGTGTGTGTGTGTGTGTGTGTGTGTGTACAGAATGTGTTCCTGTTTTAAAATCTTAGTTCCGTCCTCATTCTTTTTTTTATATAACCTTTATATAACCAGGAAAAAACTATTAAGACCCAGAGTTATCTTTTATAAGGGAGACTTGTCGCAGAAGGCAACAGCAGTCAATTAATCACAGAACTTCAACATCCAATAATACATGATCCAGCCTACAGAAAGCACATACATTCCTTTGTTACAGTCTTTCATCAGAGTTTAAAATGTATTTAGTAACACTAACATATCTAGATGAAGCACGGATTTTAGTCTATTCTACTGTATGTCTCTGGTGCACAGTAGGAGAAGGCAATCTTGCCTAATACTGTAACTGTCCGGTTAGATGAAATGTACATATAAAGTTTACGTTACTGAGGTTAAGGTTAGGGTAAGGGTTAGATTTCGGGTTATGGGTTAGGTTAGTTTTTACTACAAAGATAGTAAAATCTGACAAATTGATCTCCAAAAGGTTTTCTGTATGGTCCATACTAGGAAAATATAATTTTACAGCTTGGACAATTTTAGAATTCGGGTTACTTTTACAACCCCGATTCCAAAAAAGTAGGGACGCTGCATAAAATGCAAATAAAACAGAAAGCAATGATGTGCTAATCATTAATCCCTATATTTAATTGAAAATAGTACAAAGAAAACATATCAAATGTTGAAACTGAGGAATTTTTCATATTTTTTGATTCATTTGCACCAAATGTTTTCAATAGGGAACAGATCTGGACTGCAGGCAGGCCAGTTAAGCACCAGGACTCTTTGACTACGGAGCCATGCTGTTGTAATACATGCAGAATATGGTTTGGCATTGTCTTGCTGAAATAAGACGTTCTCTGGTGGCAGCATATGTTGCTCCAAAATCTGTATATATTGTTCAGCCTTAATGTTGCCTTCACAGAAGTGCAAGTCACCCATACCATGTGAACTAATGCACCCCCGTACCATCAGGGATGCTGGCTTTTGAACTGTGCGCTAATAACAAGTTGGATGGTTGCTCTCCTTTTTAGTCCGGAAGACGCAGCGTCCATGATTCCCAAAAATAATTTAAAATTTTGATTCATCAGACCACAAGACAGTTTTCCACTTCGCCTCAGTCCATCTTAAATGAGCTCGGGCCCAGAGAAGATGGCGGCATTTCTGGATTTTGTTTCTGTACTGTTTCTTATTTGCCTGGTAGAGTTTTAACTTGCATTTGGGGATGCAGCGCCGTACCGTGTTCACAGACAATGGTTTTCAGAAGTGTTCCTGAGCCCACGCAGTGATTTCCACTACAGAATCGTGTCTGTTATTAATACAGTGCCGCCTGAGGGCCCGAAGATCATGGCCATCCAATATTGGTTTTCGGCCTTGTTCTTGCGTACAGAGATTTCCCTGGATTCTCTGAAACTTTTAATGATATTATGTACCGTAGTTGATGAGATCCCCAAACTCTTTTTTCTAAATGTTTACATTGAGATATGTTATTCTTAAATTGTTGCACTATTTGCCTGTGCAGTCTTTCACAGAGTGATGAACCCCTCCCCATCTTTACTTCTGAAAGACTCATCCTCTCTGGGGTGCTCTTTTTATACCCAATCATGTTACTGACATGTTGCCAATTAACAAAATTAGTTGTGAGATGTTTCACCAGGGTTTTTTTGCATTACACTTTTCCAGTCTTTTGTTGCCCCATCCCAGCTTTTTTTTAAATGTGTTGCTGGCATCAAATTCAAAGTGGGCATATATTTTTCCTATTTATAATTGCCTGTGCATTATCATATAGCCATGTTGCTTAGCAACTCCAAAGTTCTTGCATATCCCAGTTCCAGATCTGGTAAAAAACAGATTTCATTCCACAAATTCAGAGCATATCATCGCACTGTGTCATTGAATGGTTTAAACATTCCAAGCAGCAGCAGGCAATTTATCCTTTCACCTAAATCAGTTGAAATGTAGCTTGAAATGAACATAATTCAGTTTCAGGTTATAGTATTTGTCAGATTACTTTAATATAATTTTTTACAGCGTATTACTTTCTCCATATTTTACAGCATATTCTTTATGCATTAGTACTACTGCATAATTCATATGCTAAAATAAATGCTCAACCAATGTTTTCTTTATACTGGCCCTCAGTGATTTACAGAGGAAACAAACTAGGGAACAACGGCAAATAAAATATCTACCAGTATAAGATTATGATTAATATTCTAGGAAAAACATTTCAGATTAGCAACCATGTGTGCGTGTGTATACAGTATGTGAGTGAATACACGGGCCATCTAACCTGCAGACTGGAGAGAAGCAGTAGAAGTGAAGGAGAGAGTGCGGCGCTCCGCCATGCCCACCTCCCTCTGTGCCAGGCTGGACGGACCATTGGTGTGGACATTTTCTCTTTTTTAAATACGAGCTGGATGGCACCTCATTGACCAACCTGCCATCAATGCATTCTTCACACACATCTTTGTATACGCTTTTAGCAACCAAATCACATATAACCAATACATGTACACTAGTCTGTTTTCTAAAGTGTCCAGTCGATTCACCACTGGGTTTTACTAGGAGGATTTGTGACTTGGGTTGGTTTTATGTGCTTTGTAAAGCTGGCTTACTCACAGTGTTGGCTGATCGTGGTGCTGGGTTTTCAATTGAAAATCATTTAGATTTGGCTTCTTAGGAGATTTTTTTAGAAACGTGGTGTCCTCCCTCCACTCTGTAGACTCCTCATGCGTTGTTGGTTTTTCAGGGAAAGATCATTTATGATTTGGTTTGTCTATAGGTGCCTGGGAGGGAAGTAGCTCGCTTCTCTCCGGTTTATGATCTGTGTTTCAGCCGCGGTTTGAAATTCTAATGGTACAGCCTTCCTAGAGCACTAATGTTTTGGGCATTACAGGTGTTGTTCTCTTGGTTGACCGGTGTTTGGTAAAGATACCCAAGGCATGTAGTTGTGGTTTCTTTCTGAGCATTTCTTCTACGCTTTGAACATCACGCGCCTATTCCAGTTGTGATCAGGTTACATCAATATCTACTGGTTTTACCAATTGTTAAAGCTGTCCTCCGTCCTAGTTCGCATGCATTCGTGAAGTTGTCTTCGATTTCTGACGCAGTTGATGTGTATTTGTAAGTTATTGATCGTCTTCTGTGTATTTGATCTTCGGCTCCTCGTTCGGTGGTGTTTGGTTTAGATGTCTTGTTCTCAGACTGTCTTCAATAGGGTTCTGTTGTCTGTTCTCCCTGATGACCTGTACGCAACACAGAGTGTCTGTGAATCCTCACCCATCAGCCTGCCTCCCCCTTCTCTGCCCGGCCTTCTCCCAACCAATCAAGATAAGACAAGGAAGAGCTATTTTACTTGACTAACTTTTTAGCATAGGAAATAAGCACACATGCAAGCAGAA
Source organism: Esox masquinongy (assembly GCA_016801175.1). NCBI lineage: Eukaryota > Metazoa > Chordata > Actinopteri > Esociformes > Esocidae > Esox > Esox masquinongy. The sequence goes on from JACXGI010004942.1 coordinate 28,027, forward strand.
AGTGCACATATACACAAAAGCTCAGGCATATACAGGTAAGATTGAATTCATGAAAACTCACTCACCTACACCCACACAAACATCTACACATGCAAACACACAGAGACAATGTAGAGGTTTGATCCCTGACTGGGCTCTAGGTTCAGTGGCAGATTTATGTGGGTAGTTCTCTCACAGCAAGAGGGTCTCCTCAACAATATTTGACACTAATGGGATCTCTGTGTGGTCTAATGGATCAACAAACACAACGCAGGAGCTCGAGGGGCGGTGACCAAACACACACACCAGATCAGCAGCCAGAGGAAACACGTAGCACTACTGTCGATTTACTGCGCTGATGATTTAGCCACATCAACAAACCCAAACTTTTATTTAAAGCTTTCTGTGTTTTACTTGATTCACAATACACCCTTAAAGAGTTAGATGGATTCATCATACATTTACAAAGGACGACATGAGCTAATCATTGATAACCCTATTTCACTATCACATCACACTGTAAACAGTTCGAGGTAGGTGGGTGGTTTATTTTCAGTGTTATATGCTGCATTTTTCAAATGTTGTAGAAATAGGGAAATGGGGTTGTTAAATAAACAGAAAAATGTAAAAGATGTATATTAGGAAACAAGTAACAAGGAAGAGAGTGTTAAACACCTTTAAAATCATAAAAGTTAAACATTACCTCAAGGAAGATACCTAGTGTAAGATACCTAAAGAGATATTTAGAGGAAGACCCCTGGAGAAGACTCCACCCATTAGTTAGTGTGAGCAGGTCCTGGGGAGCCGGTCTGTCTGGGTAAACGGACGTTTTGTCTTACTAAAGCTCTGGAGCCAGCTTCATCTGTTACAATGGCATTTGTTTTCCAACTCAAAAACTACAGGAGAATGTCATATCAAGAGGTTGTTAGGGTTAAGTTTGGGATCAGTTCGGATCTTTCTGGGTTCGTATATATGTATGTGGCCGGCCAATCCTTCAGTGACGTTTCTTGGTCAATAGTAAGATGTCAGATTCTCCAAAGTCTGGCCAATTTTGGGCCAGTGGAGTCTGAGATATTGTGCTTTATGTTCTTACAGATGTATGGATGGTCTAAACAGATTCACACTCCCCTATCTGGTTGTCATGGAGTAAATAACATTTACCTCCACGGCGTCTTTGCCTCACATTCTGATGTTCACCTTATAGCCCTTTTGTACACTCACACAAATTCACAATCCAGCTCATTTACACATACTGTACTCTCTATATATTCACCAAGTTTTATTAAGATCCAAATATCTGTTCCTGATTTGTAGGCATTTGAAAATAAATAGTTCAATAGAGGCCAATATTTTTTGTGTTGTTAAAGGATCACCATGTGTCCGATTGGCATGGCATTGCATAGGGGGGTGGAGGCAGATACCCTTTTACCAAGTTTTACTTTCCCACCTTTACCTACCATCTCACAGCAATAATAATAACCAATGCTAATCTATAGAGCTCCAGCACCAATGCCCCTGAAACCCTAACAATAATAACAATCATCATTTGAATTATTACGCTCCTGAAACCCCAAGAAATTAACAAAGGGTATCCCACGCATGCATTGGTGATTGGTTTATATTTAGGACAGATAACCTTATCAGCAGAAGTTTTCATAAACGATGATCTACTGATCAGATAAGCACAGCGGGCAGATTTTGACAGTGAATCTATCCTCCTGGCTCTATATAATATAGGGATGATGACGACTGTGAAATACAGCAAACATACAATGCTATTGCATTTTCTACACTTGGCTCAATAACCATGGTCGTGTCATATTCTGATACAGTCATATGTCAGCACTAACTTCACAAACAATAAACAGCTGAAATGGGCGTTGATGACAATGAAAATATCTGGAGAAATTCTCCAGGGCAACGTAAATGTGCTAAAAGATATTTCATGGGGACATGGCCTTGAGGTGCCCCTGGCATTGATAGCCCACGCCAGAGATCCAGCGCGTGTGAATGCGTGTGTGCCTGTGTTGTAGTGTGACTGAGTGAATAAGCTGTCAAGGAGCTAATGTGACGTTTCAAGTGTAACCATTTTGAACAGAGGTAATAAGACACTGGCCAACCAAGCTGAAGCCTCGCTTGGTCTGGTCTCCCACTCCGATGTGCTAACCTCACATTCAAATAAAATATAATTCCATTTCATCCTAAAATTTGACCAAAGCTGTCACAATAAATAAAGGAATGGCTTCTTTGCCAAGTCCTGGTGGCCAGTATATTCAGACAGTATCTATCACCGATATTTAGCATTAAAATTGTACTGATGACCATTTAATTGACCAGATTATAGTTAGTGTGGGCAGTTTCTTATAGTCAGTTAGTTACAAGGGTCTGGGTCGTTTTACTCACTAAAAATAGCTCTTTACAGGAATGGTCTTACTGGGTTTGGCTTTGATTCTATCAGTATTTCTCACCAATTGTCATGTGTCCTATGAGCACTAGAGAAGAAAATGTATACAGAAGAATCCACCCTTATACTCTGTGTTGTCAAGTCTTGTAAAATTTTTCTGGCATGGATTAAAAGTTCATTCCCATGAACTCTTACACAAGGTCAAGTAAAAAAACAAAATATATATATATATATATATACATATATATATATATATATATAACACAACATCAATAGTAGCTATATACACAGAGCAACATAGAATAAAAATACTTTAACAAGTTCTTTCCTTTTTTTGGTTAATTCCATAAATTTAAATTTTGTCAGAATACAATTTCCGTCTACTTGGAAATGTTTTGAAAACCTTTGAAAAAATTACGCCAAACACCCACATTTGTGTATAGGTCCAAGGTACAGCTCTTAGTTTAAAGAGAGCTAAGGAATCTGTCAAGACACAGCAGAGTTAAAGATCGTTCAGGAACTCAGATTGTACTTGTTCATTTAAATCCTTTTTAATTCCACTTCATAATGGCGCATCAATTTGTACTTTTTTAGGGTCTTCCAAAATTAATTTCACTGATCAACCATTACAATGATAAACCTTTGTAAAAGCTCACACAATAGGGCAAGTCCTGTTCAATTTTGATGTAATTATAGAAATAGGTTCTTGTTGAAGGTTCCACCTCCGAAGTATGATGCAGGCTTTTCCTTTGGGTTTGGGGACATTATGGTGTGTTCATGTGCATAGAAATATAAACAAATATGGCACTGACATACACTGACATTGGGAACAACCCTTCAAGTCAGGGGAATTTACGGAAGTTACACTAGTGAGGTTTTTTTTTAATTTTAGCTCCACATGGGACTGTGTAATTTAGCATTTTCCCCACCACACAAAGTCTAAACTAAATGCTAAATTATTCTATGCCTATAGTTTTCTTGGTAGTCTAGCACTTCTCATGGTTTAACCTTTACCACTGTATGTCTATTGAAAAAGTATATTGTGCCATATCATAACATGATATTTAAAGCAGAGCTATGATTATTCAGCAAGACTGTTGTGCAGTGTGTAAGACCTGCAAACGTAACAAATGTAATAAACCACAAACATAATACAAATCTGCAGCTTTTAATGTAATAATCCCGCTAACGTAATAAGTTTCCCACAAACGTAATATCAGTTGCCTGCCACAAATGTAATACGTCATAACTATTACGTTTGCAGGGATTTGTCACATTTCTGGGGAAGATGAAAATCTTCAGCTTTCAAAATTGCAATAACTTCCCACACATGTAATAAATCACTTAAATAAATAATCAAATTCTGCAGCTTATACAAGTTGCTAACTCTAAATGTCTTTAACAGTCAATGACATTTTCTTCCCACAAATTCTTGTCCTTTAGATTCTTGCCTATTTAGACTGATATGCAGAGGTATATCATTTAAATGGTTCAAACATACTATTGTGTTTAAAGGGATACTCCACCCAAAACATGATTCTACATAATTTTCACACTCTTTTGGACCCAATACAATCATCCACATGTTTATTCTTTCTAAATATTGAAGATTAAAGATCATACTCATGGTTAGAAAAGTTAGCATGTAGAAGTTAAACACATCTTTAGAAGTTAAACAAAAAAATATTCTAAAAAATTAGCTTAGTGGCTCCAAACAGGAATGGAAATTAGGTAGAATCATGTTGTGGGTGGTGTATCCCTGCAATGAGGATAAATAATATCCAGCTGTTACTGACAATCAACACCTTACATTCTTTACTTGTGCATAGTTTGATTGTGTATCAGGTGAGTTTGTACTGAAACTCTGGTATAGGTTTCCTATTATTGGTTGTAAATCATACATTGCTAGAGTGACATGATACTGTTTTTGCGATTTTTTTACACTTGGCATTGTAATCAAACCTGGAATAAATCTGGAATTAATATGATGGGGTTTAATTGCAACAACACTTGATTATAGTCTAAACCAGTGAGACAATGTAATTGACTGTTAAGGACATTTAGAGTTAGCAGCTTGTATAAGCTGCAGAGTTTGATTATTTATTTAAGTGATTTATTACCTGTGTGGGAAGTTATTGCAATTTTGAAAGCTGAAGATTTTCATCTTCCCCAGAAATGTAACAAATCCCTGCAAACGTAATAGTTATGACGTATTACATTTCTGGTAGGCAACTGATATTACGTTTGTGGGAAACTTATTACGTTAGTGAGATTATTACAATAAAAGCTGCAGATTTGTTTTACATTTGTGGTTTATAACGTTTGTGGGATGTTGTTACATTTACGGTTTTAACACAGTGCACTAACTGAAATGTTCATAATCCATAAAAAACGTTGCCGCAAAACTTTAAATTGTCTCTTTGCGTGATTCCACCATTCATTTAAAATTAAGAAAAATCTGCGCACTTGATAGTTTCCACCTTCCCTATACCCAAGGCTATAGATACCTAACACCAGTGGTGGACTAACATTTACTGCCAAAGAAGTCATTTACATCTCACGTTGGATAGCGCCCGTTCTATGCCAGCTATCCAACCTTAGCAGGTTGCCTTTATATCACACAATCCAGAGAACTGCTATCAGCCATAGGCAAACCATTAAGTCATGAGTTCATTTGAAAGACAAAAGTAAAGAATTTCAAAAATTTGACCTTTTAACCATTGTATTGATTTGTAAGATTCAATGAAAACATCAAACATCACTAGCCTAGAATGTTACATAATCGAGCATATTACACACAAATTGTAATTTAGTTTAAATTCTGTACATGAGTAATTATTAATTCCATTTGCCTGCCTTCTCATCATTCATTGTACACACCTTATTAATTCATGACTACAGAGTTTCTTCATATTATGTTATTATGTTATATCATGGCTATGGTGAAACAGCCTCCACTGACCACCCAATTAGGCTATATACTTAGCTTAAACATGTGGTCAAACTAGAAACCGCAGAGAAGGCAGTCCAGCTTGAACTTTAAAAGTCTGGGGCTGTGGTGATTTACAAAATAAATGTTTTAACTTTCCATTTTGGCCTGCATTTATAATATGTTGTTTTTATGTGAATACTCTATAAGTAGAATCACTATCATACCTCCGATAACCATGACACAGATAACACCACTTTTATCATTGTGGACTGTATCTTTAAGTGGTTTTTCATTGACTGTCAAAATTCTAAAGTCTTAGTTCTCCAATTCTTAATTTCTTGTACCCTAAGCGCCAGCTCAAAAGTTGAACTTGGTAGTCAATTCCCTTCAACAATCACCATCCAGCCCAGTCGAGCTGTATCAAATGTTAGCTTTGGCTAACAGCTTTGCAAATAGTGAGCATAGTTTTGCAAAGTATTCCTGAAGTGTGCAGGCACACAGAAGCAGGTGTACTATCTGGTCCAATCTCTTTTTCTAACCCTGTGGTATCAACATGATAACAGTGACTGAGTGACTTTATTGCTTGCTCTTTGGTGCCATCTGGGCAGTACATAAACGAGAGATCTACCTTTAGGAGTACATACGGTTGTGCTCATAAGTTTGCATACCCTGGCAGAAATTGTGAAATTTTGGCATTGATTTTGAAAATATGACTGATCATGCAAAGAAGGATAGTGATCATAAGAAGCAATTTATTATCACATAGTTGTTTGGCTCCTTTTTAAATCATAATGACAACAAACATCACCCAAATGGCCCTGATCAAAAGTTTACATACCCTTGAATGTTTGGCATTGTTACAGACACACAAGGTGACACACACACAGGTGAAAATGGCAATTAAAGGTGAATTTCCCACACCTGTGGCTTTTTAAATTGCAATTAGGGTCTGTGTATGAATAGTCAATGAGCTTGTTAGCTCTCACATGGATGCACTGAGCCGGCTAGATATTGAGCCATGGGGAGAAGAAAAGAACTGTCAAAAGACCTGCGTAACAAGGTAATGGAACTTTATAAAGATGGAAAAGGATATAAAAAGATATCCAAAGCCATGCAAATGCCAGTCAGTACTGTTCAATCAATTATTAAGAAGTGGAAAATTCAGGAATCTCTTGATACCAAGCGAAGGTCAGGTAGACCAAGAAAGATTTCAGCCAAAACTGCTAGAAGAATTGTTCAGGATACAAAGAAAAACCCACAGGTAACCTCAGGAGAAATACAGGCTGCTCTGGAAAAAGATGGTGTGGTTGTTTCAAGGAGCACAATACGACGATACTTGAACAAAAATGGGCTGCATGGTCGAGTTGCCAGAAAGAAGCCTTTACTGTGCCAATGCCACAAAAAAGCTTGGTTTGTAATATGCCCGACAACACCTTGACACGCCTCACAGCTTCTGGCACACTGTAATTTGGATTGATGAGACCAAAATAGAGCTTTATGGTCACAACCATAAGCGTTATGTTTGGAGAGGGGTCAACAAGGCCTATAGTGAACAGAATACCATCCCCACTGTGAAGCATGTTGGTGGCTCACTGATGTTTTGGGGTGTGAGCTCTAAAGGCATAGGGAATCTTGATGAAAATTGATGACAAGATGAATGCAGCATGTTATAGAAAATACTGGCAGACAATTTGCATTCTTCTGCACGAAAGCTGCACATGGGACGCTCTTGGACTTTCCAGCACGACAATGACCCTAAGCACAAGGCCAAGTTGACCCTCCAGTGGTTACAGCAGAAAAAGTTCAAGGTTCTGGAGTGGCCATCACAGTCTCCTGACCTTAATATCATCGAGCCACTCTGGGGAGATCTGAAACGTGCGGTTCATGCAAGACGACCAAAGACTTTGCATGACCTGGAGGCATTTTGCCAAGACGAATGGGCAGCTACACCACCTGCAAGAATTCGGGGCCTCATAGACAACTTTTACAAAAGACTGCACACTGTCATTGATGCTAAAGGGGGCAATACACAGTATTAAGAACTAAGGGTATGCAGACTTGAACAGGGGTCAGTTCATTTTTTTCTTTGTTGCCATGTTTTGTTTTATGATTGTGCCATTCTGTTATGACCTACAGTTGAATGTGAATCCCATAAGAAATAAAAGACAGGTGTTTTGCCTGCTCACTCATGTTTTCTGGTACATATATGGTACATATATTATCAATTCTCCAAGGGTGTGCAAACTTTTGAGCACAACTGTAGGTACATTTCAACACGTCAAATTGGTCAATTAACACTGTGCTGTAAAAGTTAATTGAAGAAACCCCAAGTATCTTGCTAGTGCAGCCATCCTCCATAGGGAAGCAATTGATAAGCCATCAGAGCGCTGGGCATTTTGCCCAACAGCCAGAGCTGCTGTTGACAGAGTATTACATAACTGAAAAGCTTGTTTTTGCCAGACCGCCTAAGCGGAGGCTGTCTAGAAGAGTGAATGTCTCTTACTGACTGATTGAGTGAGTGACTGGCTTTTTTTCCCTTGTTAAATAGCGTAGTGGTTGGAGATAGACTATGGAACATCAGATCCTGTGTTCGACTCCCGTCCCAGTCAAAACATGTTATTCCTTAGGATTTGTTCAAGACAGACAAAAACTTCACTGGTTACAACCTTCAGAAGTTATGTTACAGGAAGCCTAAAATAAAACAGTTCTGGTGGATATTAGGATTTGTTCAGAATAGGCAAACACTTTGCTGGCTACACGATTCTCACGTGTTTGCACTTGAAAAAGTCTGTTATCGTCACCTACAGTGAGGGAAAAAAGTATTTGATCCCCTGCTGATTTTGTACGTTTGCCCACTGACAAACAAATGATCAGTCCATAATTTTAATTGTAGGTTTATTTGAACAGTGAGAGACAGAATAACAACAAAAAAATCCATAAAAACACATCAAATATGTTATAAATTGATTTTCATTTTAATGAGTGAAATAAGTAATCGACCCCTCTGCAAAACATGACTTAGTACTTGGTGGCAAAACCCTTGTTGGCAATCACAGAGGTCAGATGTTTCTTGTAGATGGCCACCAGGTTTACACACATCTCAGGAGGGATTTTGTCCCACTCCTCTTTGCAGATCTTCTCCAAGTCATTAAGGTTTCGAGGCTGACGTTTGGCAACTTGAACCTTCAGCTCCCTCCACAGATTTTCTATGGGATTAAGGTCTGGAGACTGGCTAGGCCACTCCAGGACCTTAATGTGCTTCTTTTTGGGCCACTCCTTAGTTGCCTTGGCTGTGTGTTTTGGGTCATTGTCATGCTGGAATACCCATCCACGACCCATTTTCAATGACCTGGCTGAGGGAAGGAGGTTCTCACCCAAGATTTGACGGTACATGGCCCCATCCATCGTCCCTTTGATGCGGTGAAGTTGTCCTGTCCCCTTAGCAGAAAAACACCCCCAAAGCATAATGTTTCCACCTCCATGTTTGATGGTGGGGATGGTGTTCTTGGGGTCATAGGCAGCATTCCTCCTCCTTCAAACACGGCGAGTTGAGTTGATGCCAAAGAGCTCGATTTTGGTCTCATCTGACCACAACACTTTCACCCAGTTCTCCTCTGAATCATTCAGATGTTCATTGGCTTCAGACGGGCCTGTACATGTGCTTTCTTGAGCAGGGGGACCTTGCGGGCGCTGCAGGATTTCAGTCCTTCAAAGCATAATGTAGTACCAATTGTTTTCTTGGTGACTATGGTCCCAGCTGCCTTGAGATCATTGACAAGATCCTCCCATGTAGTTCTGGGCTGATTCCTTACCGTTCTCATGATCATTGCAACTCCATGAGGTGAGATCTTGCATGGAGCCCCAGACCGAGGGAGATTGACAGTTCTTTTGTGTTTCTTCCATTTCCGAATAATCGCACCAACTGTCATCTTCTCACCAAGCTGCTTGGCGATGGTCTTGTAGCCCATTCCAGCCTTGTGTAGGTCTACAGTCTTGTCCCTGACAACCTTGGACATCTCTTTGGTCTTGACCATGGTGGAGAGTTTGGAATCTGATTGATTGATTGCTTCTGTGGACAGGTGTCTTTTATACAGGTAACAAGCTGAGATTAGGAGCAATCCTTTAAGATTGTGCTCCTAATCTCAGCTCATTACCTGTATAAAAGACACCTGGGAGCCAGAAATCTTTCTGATTGAGAGGGGATCAAATACTTATTTCACTCATTAAAATGCAAATCAATATATAACATTTTTGACATTTTCTGGATTTTTTTGTTGTTATTCTGTCTCTCACTGTTCAAATAAACCTACCATTAAAATTATACACTGATCATTTCTTTGTCAGTGGGCAATTGTACAAAATCAGCTGGGGATCAAAATAATTATTTCCCTCACAGTATATTGATGGTTATTGTATCAATGTCATTCACAAATGGCTAATAAGCTATTAAAATGGCCAGTGGCAAAAGCCATTCAGTTCATAGATGCTATTTGTGGTGGAGGTAAACTTAATAAGAAATGTTAGTCAGTTTAACACAATGCGTAATGGTGTCTAGCGAAATATTACTGGCTAATAAGCTTTTAAAACGGCCAGTGGCAAAATCATACAGTTCATAGATGCTATTTGTGGTGGAGGTAAACTAAATAAGAAACGTTACTCAGTTTAACACAATGCTTAATGGTGTCAAGCGACATATTGATACTTGGCGTGATGTTAATAATCTAATGTTGAAATGCTATACCAACTCTCCGGAGACATGTAGCTTCGTGGCGTCTCTCACGGTCTCTGTCGCGGGAGGCCCGGGGTTGAATCTAGGGAGGGTAACATCAATTATCACTTTTTATTGCGGGCCGGCTGAACTAGGCTTGCCTGGTTTCTTGTTTCACTTACGTTAATATATTTTCTTAAAACAAAAAATCTAAACAATCTTTTCATGGTTTTAGCAGAATTTGCAATGTAATCCATAGTATAAGATATTATATTGGCATGTATTTTATTTTCTTATGATCAATCGTGGAGTTTGACCCGACGGCCTAATGGTCAGGCCAGAACAAGATTGTGTCATGCTTTTAATTAAAATGTTATTTTATAGCCTAAAAGGCCTACTAATTTGTTCCATTCGCAGTTGTTTTCATAATCCACCCTAATCAACCGTAATCCACCAGCAGTTTTTCTGTTTGCATGAATAACTAATTATATCTTCAGTATTTTGTTTTTGTTTTGGTAAGAGTGATGTGTGTACTATTGCATTAACATAAGCTGTTTGTATTAGGTTCATTAATCCATATATCTTGTTAAGTGTATATGGTGCTGTCCATGGTACCGATAGGCTAAACAGCCCAGAAGGGAATTAGCACCATTCTGTCTGAACTACGAACCATGATAAACCAGCATATGCACGTCAGCATAATACACCCACTGACCCCTATTTTAGGTACACAAATATAGTTTCAGGTAGGAATCCGTTTTTGTCTTCCTACATTTCATGTTTCCACGCAGTGTGTTTAGACATGTACTTCTGCATACCACTGTTGTAAAGGTTATTTGAGTGCTTCTCAGCTTGAATGTGTCAGGCCATTTAAAAAAAAATAATTGTGAGGGTGAACTAAATGATAAATGTACATCCAAAGGAAGCTGTGCTCTTGTTTGACTTGGCAATAATGTTGTGAAAACGTATTTCAAAATCTTTCTACCTCATTATGGATCCCATATGGGTCTGAAACTATTGGATTTCTGCTTCTTCAAACAAGGGGAATAATGAAACAAGACATGCAGTACTTTCTGTTGGGAATATTTGCTGTGTGATGTTTTCTCTCTGCATCACAAGCAAATATAGCGTGGAGCTGCTAAAATATTTCCTGATCGCAGGCAATGTAATGGATCTCTGACATTATGTAAATTGAAATCTAACAACACAGAAAAAAGGCAAGCACACAGTTATGCTTTTTGCCGTGATAGATTTTGTGAGTACAGAGAGAATATTTGATAGTGTAAATGTTACTTACGGGATCCATACTGCAAAGACAAATACTGCAATGTAAAGGTACACAATGTAAAGGTACACAATTACGGAATATTAGTAATTACTCAATATTCTTATTAAAAACCAGAACATTGAATTGAATGGTGTTTTCATTTGTGATTTAGTAGAGCTACAGTACAGTGCAAAAGTTTTAGGCCAACTAAGAACATATTTTAAAGCCATTTATCTGAGCAGTAGGTGTTTATTTGTTCAAAAGAATATATACATCGAAGAAAACACAAACAAAACATCAATATAATGAAAAGCAACAAAAACATATTTTCAAAACAAGTCAATATTTTGTGTGGCCTCCTTTAGAATGCAAAACCATTGCAATTTGCAATTTGGAAAATGTTCTGTTATTTTTTTCAAGCTTTCTCTTATTTGCCCTGTCCAAGTCATTCCACAAAGCTTTGATGACATTGAGGTTGGGGCTCTGAGGTGATCTAATACAGCGAGTGTTCAATCTGCAGACATCCGCTCCAAGTAGGTCTTAATTGTGTTTGCAGAGTGTTTGGGGTCATTATCGTGCTGAAGATTTTGCCAATCTGTCAAAGGTGGCCATTTCTTGTATCCTGTTTTACAGACACACAGGAGATATATTATCTGTTTCCTCCAGAGCCCCACTTCTCAGGTCCATCACGGGTATGTAAAAGTGTCAGAGCTCTCTAAGGAAAGACTGGCCAGCAGCTCTGAGGGTTGTTTACCACTTGCTGTAAATGGGTTAGAATGTGTTTAGGACAGGTGCTATGTGGGAAATTAAACAGGCTGCTGAGTGGATACGTAAACTGTTTGGTTCTGCACTACCAGTGGGGTCATTATGCCGTCTTTGGGGTTGAGGAATTCAAAGAGTGTCTATGTATGTGTTTGAACAGGTACAACTATTCTTGTGGGTACCAAGAATTCCTGCAAGGGTAGTAAAAAAAGGGTGAGGGTTAGTGTCAATATGATTTTGAATGGAAACAACTGTTTCGACCCTCACAAGTAAAGAAAAACATAACTGTGTGTGTGATTGTGTGTGTATGCGTTCGCGTGCATGTGCGCAGAGTGTTTACATTTTTCCCAAGGCAGAGAGTGATGGCAGGGCCCCTGGCGGCGGACCGATGAGCACAGCGACTCATAACAGGAAAAACAAACAGGCAGAGAGAAAAAGAGAGAATGAAAGAAATAGATAGGGATAAAGAAACAGAGAGGAAGAGAATGAGAGGCCCCGGAGCCTGGGGAAGCTGCTGGAACATCCTGTCATGCTCACTGAACTGTATCACATCCCCACCACACCACCTCGGGGCCTGGTCTGACTGAGTCATTAGAGGACACAGAAGCGGACTAGTATAACTAAGTAGCTTTCTTTTTACTGATATTTACTGTGTTCACGGTAAAAAAAAAAATCAGGAAATACCTAAAAGCGCGTTCTAAATGGAAATGGACTTGCTCCACAACCCTTGATTGATTGACCCATCACCTTGTGGCAACATGTTTTAGGAGCCCCCCTATTTTTTAACGTTTAAATGGCAACTGTACAATTCCAGCTTGCATTACAAGCCTTGCACAGACTGCATTTTTTACGCTGATTGCCAATAGACAATTTCCAGAAGGCTTAAAATGTTTGGCGTTCGCACAAATATGTGCTGTGAACACAGTTTAATAATTATTTTTTACATTTTGCCTCTTTTGGCAAGTAGCGTCATATTGCCTCACTTTTGTCCTCCTCTTTGCAACATTTTAAATGCTAAATATACATTTACAGAAAGGTTATGTGTACTGTCCCTGTGAACAGAATTGTCTATTTTCTGACCATAGCCAGGGCAAAGGGCCACACATTTTTCTTTGTGTTGCACTTTCTTTTCCCTCATCTCTAACATAACGGATGATGAATCCAACCCAATAAGGCTGGTTGTTAGTGGTGTTTGTCTCAGCAGGCCTTAAAGTGGGTTATTGTGATGTGATAACAAAACAGTGACACTACACTCACCTCTTTAACTCAGCGTAAACTGGTCATATCCCTCTGGCCTCAACCATAGCTCGGCTGGGGTTGATGGGCAGCCAATGTTCCTTCTCTTCTTTCAACCACTACCCCCTCTTCATCCTTGTCCACTTCCTCCTAATCATCCTCTTCTGCCTCATTTTACATTTCTGTTACTGCTAATCCTCTGCATCCTCCTCTTCTTCATAATCATCCTCACCCTCTTCCTCTTTATTAAGAATGTAGCTATACCTGAAGTGGAAAATACACTATATGGCCATAAGTCTGTGGACACCCGACCATCACACCTATATGAGCTTGTTGGACATCCCATTCCAAAACCATGGGCATTAATATGGAGTTGACCCCCCCCCCCGCCCCGTCCCATTTGCAACTATAACAGCTACCACTCTTCTGGGAAGGCTTTGCACAAGATTTTGGAGTGTCTCTGGGGAATTTGTGCCCATTCAGCCAAAAGAGCATTTGTGAGGTCAGGCACTGATGTTGGACAAGAAGGCCTGGCTTGCAATCATCATTGCAATTCATCCCAAAGGTGTTCTATGGGGTTAAGGTCAGGGCTCTGGGCATGCTACTCAAGTTCCTCCACACCCACCTCGTCGAACCATGTCTTTATGGGGCACAGTCATGCTGCAACAGGAAAGCGCCTTCCCCAAACTGTTGCCACCTGGAAGCACCCAATTGTTTAGTATCTTTGTATCCTGTAACATTTTAAGATGACCCTTCACTGGAACTAAGGGACCTAGCCCAGACCCTGAAATACAGTCCCAGGCCATTGTCCCACCTCCACCAAACTTTAAAGTAGGCAATATGCATTCCGGTAGGTAGTGTTTTCCTGGCTTCCGCCACACCCAGATTCGTCCATCAGACCGCCATATACCGAAGCGTGATTCAACACTTCAGATAACACGTTTCCACCGAGTCCAGTGGCGATGTGGTTTACACTACTCCAGCCGACACTTGGCATTGCACATGTTGAGGTGAGGCTTGCGTACAGCTGCTCGACCATGGAAACATTTCGTGAAGCTCCCAACACACAGATGTTGCTTCCAGAGGCAGTTTGGAACTCCGTGGTGAGTGAAGCAGCATATGATAGATTTTTACGCACTATGCAATTCAGCACTCGGCGGCCACACTCGTGAGTTTGTGTGGCTGTTGTTGCTCCTAGACGCTTCTACTTCACAATTATAGCACTTACAGTTGACCAGGACAGATCTAGTAGGGCAGAAATTTCACAAACTGACTTGGAAAAGATGGAACCCTATGACAGTGCCACTGAGTTCTTCAGTACTGCCAATGTTTGTCTATGGAGATTTCATGGATATAAATTTCCATAGACAAACATTAGCAATGTTTGTCTATGGAGATTTCATGGATATATACTGGATTGTATGCACCTTTGAGGAATGGTTGAGGCTGAAACAACTGAATAATAAAAAAAAACTATAATTAGTAGGGGTGTCCACATACATTTGGGCATGCAGTGTATAATAGTGCAACCTTCAGAAGCCAATGGACATTTGCAGCTATATTGATACAAGACGTTACTATGAAAAGTGATAAACCATAATGCACAGATGCTACCAGAACATCAGTGTTACTTTTAGCAGTTTATCATGTTCATTCCAACAGTAGTCATAACATTTCCTTAGTTTCTTGTTTGAGATGGACAGGGAGATAATCCATGGTTCACTAATGCTGAAAGAGGGAATTTGTCTGTGAAGCGCTCAGTGATTTATTAACACATTTAAACTCTCCCATACCTACTCTCTCTCTCACACACACACACACACACACACAGGATGTCTAAACAGTAAGTTGGCCTCACAAAATAACCTCACACAACCATCCGGACACATTACTTATCACAGGGCCTAATACACTGAATATACTGGGTGTTAAATCATATGTAAGTCTCTTTGGTTTAGGGACAGTACTGTAATATGAGGACAGATGTAGAGCATATAGCATATTATATGTACAATACATATAGCATTGGCAGTGTGTCTCTTCATACTGAAGATACGTGACTCTCAGATAATTAATGATTCTAATAAAAACACACTCTGCAGCTAACATGTAATAAAACCATTCAGCCAAAGTGTTTACATTTCTAAACTGTTTACAATCAACAGGAGGACATTCCCAGAGGACTGTGTGTACACAGAGTTGTTCATGTTTGTTATGTTTTGTTTACAAAAAAATACAAGGACCCATTGGTCACCTTATAGTAATCCTTTGTAGCGAATAAGAAACTCTCGCCAACATTCAGTGCACGCTACAGTGCCCTCTGTAATTACCTGGGCAGTGGAGTATTTATTTCATCTTCTGTCACTATGAACCCAAAATTTGGATTTGAAATCAAACAGTTACTTTAAAATGAAATATTAGACTTTCAGCTTTTATATGAGGTTGTTTATGGGGCTGGGGCCAGACCCCTTTGGGGCCTCAGCGTTAAAAGTCAGAGGGGACGAGTAGTCAGAAAGTCCAAATGGACCGGCAGCTTTGAGTGTTCTTTCTACTGAAAGTGTCCCTCACAGCGTCAGTGAGTGATCATCCAGAGCATCAATACCAGTTGGCTCACTGATGTTGTCTCAAAGCGAGCATAGAATGTGTTAGCATGTTTTGAAGAGAGGCATCAGCTGGCACATGGAAGTTGGATTTACCTTGGTAATACATGTTGGCAAAAAATACTTTGTCTGTTTTAATGTACTTCTATATTGTTTTGAAACACTTTTTGTGTATCATACTTACTATACATTGGGATTTACATTCAAATACCCTCCACACATTTTTTGTCTATTGTCTATTTTTTCAGAGCACTGTTTGAGTTAAAGGAAATGTTCAAATCAACCCTCAGCCTTTTTAATAGTTCTGAATGATGACCTAAATCAGAACACTGCTGCACGTATATTGAGATTACGACAAAGTCACATTGAGACCCATGTTGTCAGACACACTGAAACACTACATCTTTATGGCTTTTTGGGAGAACTACATCAATAAACTGGTCTCTCAGCTGCCATCATTGGACAGGAGTGGTTGTCTTGTATAATATTTGCCTTATCTCTATTGTAATGTATTTTAGGCTACATCATGTAGATATTCACATAAATGCAGAAATACCACAATTACATTTATCTGCAGACTATCCCCTTACACAGTTACGATGCAGTGAAGAAAACCATTCCCAGTATCAAACCCTGCAGAACACCTTCATGTACAATGAAGTAGTTCAGTCTTAAAGGGGTGCTGTGTAGAATCCTGCCTCTAACGTTTACAAGACTTGAATTTAAACAATAACACGGCTTGTCTCCTGCTCCTGTTCCCTTACCAAATGAGAACGGAATAGCATTATCTAGTCCAGGGTGGTTTAGGGTGGGAAGGATAGCACTGACAGTGTCTAAAGAGAGTATGAGAAGGCTACAAGTCAATGCAAACTGACAGACAGATCGGCAAAAACGTTTAAATGGAAAATATCTCAGGTAATTGGTTATATTTTGTAGAAAATAGTATCTGAAACGTTAACTTAAAACATTAACTGCAGATGTCTACTGTTCATTTTTGCTTGTGTTTAAAATGGTACATATGACCCCTTTAAAATATGAATGAATATTGTTTTTGAAGCTGTTTGAAGCTGGTCCACAAGTGAAAGTAAAACGCTGGCGCAAGGAGGAATGGGGGTGCTTTAAATGCTAATTATTGTTGCTGCAATTCACCCAGCTTCCACTTGGAAATAAATTCTACACTTTTCTCCCTAAAACAGCCACCACTAACACCTCAGAGCACATTGTAGTCAGGCATGTTCCAGGACACCACCTCTACTGCCCAGCAGATGTAGCCAGCGAGCGGAAACATACTGGCCCACACACGCACGCACACACACACAAAGTGGTATAGCGGTAACTGTAGGCCATGTGGTTGATTGATAGACGGGGAAGCCAAAAGCCTCTGTCTAGGGTCTCCAGTGACTGGGTCCAGAGACAAAGAGGCAAACGCTCACTACCCCCTCAAGCAAACACACTTTATACATAGAGTTTAGAGCGAAGCTGACATGTGGTGGTCACCATGTTGGCAAATTCCATGTCTGGTACAATTTCCATTTATTTAATTCTCACTTGTTTTGCAAGAATTAAAAATGTAACAACCCCTACAACATTTAAATAATATAATCTAATAACTAAACCCTAATAATATAATATGTATAATCATAACATTTCACAGAAGAAGAGTCAAAATGTTTGATTATATTACTATAGTATGTAAGGGTTTGCCAGGACCTTCAGCTGAAATAGGGTGCTGCTTTTAAACAGACAATGTGTTGTATTTTTTGTTAAATATTGACTTTGTTTAATATAAAAATATTCTGACATTCAGAACAATCTTTTCTGGTTGAAAAAAAGTGCATTTTCAACTTCAAAAAAAAGTTACACGTCATGGCTGGTCATGGTTGATCTTCTGACCATATGTGCACTCAGTTAGCCCACAATCTAAACAATATGTCTAGTCACTCCATCAGAAAATTACATTTTCTCCACTCATTAACTCATGAGCTGTTAGTAATGATGAATACTTCAGTTAAAATCCCAGTTAAATCGGTCCAGGAAAATGTTTGATAAAAATCATCACACATCCTGCATCTCTTCAAAATATGTCGGCGATGTATTCCCCAGTATAAACATCATTAATTTTCTTTCTGTTTTTAGGCAGAGCTCCAAGCCTCATGGACAGAGGGATGAAGGGATGAAGACTGTTTGTGTCTTTTTTCCCATCCTGCCCAGATTTGGCCACAAGTATCTCCTACTTGGAAACAGGAAGAGAACATCTCTTCTCTGCCTCTCTCTAAGTCAAATACACATACACTCTTCCTCTCTTTTTCTCCCCCTCCCTCTCTCTCTCTTTCTATGTCTGCAGAATGAAGACACATCTTCACTCAGAAATCCTTCTGTATAGCAGAGATGTCCCAGGTTAAAGATGTCGCAGGTCAGGTCTCCAACAACACTGTGGAAACTTCTCTGGCTGACACCAGCAGCCCTCTCTTCCCTAAAAAATCACAAGCAGAAAGATTTTGTCAGATTTCATAATGGCATTGGCTTCTAGTATTGCCAGGAATCCATTTACAGAGACAGGGAAATTGTTATGTGAAAATGATCAGACCTGTGTATAATTGATGTCAGTGACTGTTAATTGGTGCCATGGCTTCTATTCCTATGTTTTAACCTATATTAAAGATGCCCAGTTTTTCTCAATTTTGATGTAATACCCGTCATACTGCAACATTTCTCACTGAGGTTCCACCTCTGAAGGCAGACTGTGAAAACTAAAACGCAGGGCATTCCAACATTATCTGCACAGTTACACATCAAGCACTTTGGACTTGAAACGATACAATGATTATGGGGTTAAACGACTATGTGGTCTAAATGGTAAATCAAAATTAGATTAACTATTTAGAAATGACAGCACGTTTGTACTGTACATAGTTGAGGTTTACCCCCATTACGTACAATAAAGTAGCCATGTTTGGTATTTGGTCGCATGTTCTTAATATGTAATTAAGGCCTGAAGTCTGCAACTCATAGACATCATCAGATGCTGGGTGTCTTCCCGGTTGAGGCTCTATCAGGCCTGTACTGCAGCCATCTTCAATTCCTGTTTCTTTAGCCGTCAATCCTGTGTTCTGCTTTTGAAGAGATGTAGTCAGTTTGGGTTGTTGTCCAGCTTCATGATGAAGTGCCATCCAGTGAGTTTAGAAGAATTTTAAAGCTTCAAATTAAAGTTTACAGTCTGCCCTTTAACTGCATGGTCATTGTATCATTTGAAATTGAATGTGCTGGAATAAAAAGCTGCAGTGTATACATATAATCTATAGGTGAAAAAAGATAAACAAAATGAATATTAGCATAGTCATTCAAATACTGTACAGCAACACATTCTTGGCTTAATTTAATTCCAAATTTGATCATACTTAAATAAAATTAGGATTTATAGACTTCAATCATGCAACATCATAGGTGAGCTCTGGGCATTCAATTTTAACAGAGAAAATTCGATAAAGTGGCACTTTTATTCCGTAACCATTTACTATTCTGGAAGTTTAGTTAAGAGCACTATCAAAGCAACATTCAGTCATGATTAGTGATGACATGGAAATAATTTTGGTTTCTAACAAAAGAAAGACAAGGAGTGCATTGATTTGTCTGATATGACCCTATATACAGTACATACCTGACTACAGGTTAGCATTTCATTTTCAATATCTTTAACAGTTAACACCTAGCTCCTGTTACCAGAAGGTACATTTATTTTGCTTCCATCAATTATACAGTACATATCAGCAAGGTCATACTATAAATTTAAATCTAACTTCCAATAATTAAGTTTTAAACCTAACTTCCAATATTTAAATTTTAAACCTAACTTCCAATAATTCAATTTTAAACCTAACTTCCAATAATATAGTTTTAAACCTAACTTCCAATAATTCACTTTTAAACCTAACTTCCAATAATTCAGTTTTAAACCTAACTTCCAATAAATCAGTTTTAAATCTAACTTCCAATAATTCTGCACATTTTGCCATGGAATACTGACTGGGGGTCCACTAATGTAAAACAACAATGGCACATGCCCTGCATGACCATGTAGTAATCCAGCCATGGGGTCAGATCGGCCACAGCGCCACCTGGTATAACCAACTGGTATAACCAACTGGTATATTACTTGTTGGTGTAATGAGTCTCAACCTAACTTGGTCCCTGGTTCAAATCCTAACGCATAGGAGCTGAAGCAAACTGAGAAAAAGTACTTTCTTTTATAACACAATCCCTACGAATTTCAAAGCAGTATTCAGACCTACCATACATAGGTGCATTATAGGGTTTATGATTGTAGTTCACTTTCTCGCACTAACTAAATTTAATTCAGCCTCAATTTCATTCAGTTATCTATAAAAAACAAAGAATGGGCTCCGATCATCATTTGACTGGCATCCACATCAATCCCACTAAATTTAAGGGGACAGGGCTACTGGAAATGGAATCAAAGCCTGCTACATGACAACAACAAGTTTCTACCCAAAACAAGGGAATTTATTACCAAGTTCTTTCTAGATAACATGGGTACAGTCCATCCTCATATGGTATGGGATGCTTTCAAACGTACTTTTAGGGGCTACACAATACAATACAACACAACACAATACAATACAATGCTCAGCTATAATGAAAAAAGAACACCCGGCAAAGGAGACTAAAATAAGAAATGAGAGAGGAATTAATAGTAGAAGTTGATAAAAATTAAAACTGTAAGATATAAGTTCAAAATAAGTTAGAAGAAAAGCAAAAAAGATAGAGTTACGTTTTCAAGAATGTTCAAATATAATCTATTCCAAAAATAGACCTAACTGGATGGAAAATGGGGGAAAATGCAGCTAATTCTTTCTAAACATGCATCATAGGAATGTACTGAAGGACACTTTATTTACTGTTGCGGCAGACTTCAGGCATCAAGTTCAGAATTCATTGTCGTTAGGTAATGGCAACTCTATTAAGATGAACATACAGACAATACTGATTGGTTATTTTAAAAAATCATGATCGATCAATGGAAAATATGGTTATCCTCTTGCGTAAAACATTCATCTTTAAGGCTACATTAGAGGAGATGGTACGACTGAAAAGGTTCAAATATTTACTAAAGCATCACAGCAAGACAGAGAGATACATTGCACTGGAAAATAATAAAATGGACAAAGGGTAGTGTACGGGGAAAGATGGTTAAATCTCAGGAATTTGGTGAGATGGAGTTAAAAGGGACTTGAGTTGGGTATTGAGTTGCTTTTGGGTTTAGGCATCATTGTACGGGGCTGGGATTGGGTTTGGGTAAGAGGCTGATCAGTCATAGTTGAAGGGTGTGCATTTCTGTGTGTGATGTAGGTCTTCAAATCTGGAAATGGGTGTGTATTTCATCCATCTGAGAGTGTAAGCATACGTGAGCTTTGGTATGTGTGTATATATATAAATATATGTATATATATGGATAGTGCTGGCCGTAGCATTGTGTTTCGGGGTGGTCACTGGAGGTCAAGCACAGGAGGATCTTGCATCAAAAGACACAACATTGTGAAGGTGGTATCCCTAATGATTCAAGGGGGGAAACATGGGTTTGCAATTAATTTATGCTTATGCTTATGCTAAATGCAAACCCATTTATTTATTTGTGCAGACAGTATCTCCTCCAACAGTCCCTTATACAGGGCTAGAATGTGGCCTGTGAAGAGGACTGGTTAGCCAAAGATGGGTAAGAGTTCACCTTTGCAACAGGGACAACCTAAGACAGGCACAGCCCTGCATCTGGCCACATAACATATATGTAGATATGCACAAAGACAAATGCAGTGTGATGAATAAAGAAGACAAGGACTAAAGAAGACAATGAATATAATGAAAAATATTAATGAGGAGGAACACCGCTTTGCAGGCCTGTGATGGCCGAGAGAACAACTTACAGGCTAATTTATGTAGACTTCTGTTCCCTATTGAGTCTGGCATGCCATTGCAGCCAAATATATTTTTCCTGGATTGGGGGTTTCAGGGCCTACTGCGGATCGAGGTGCTGTGGTCGGCACTGTCCATGATACAGTAGCTCTGGGTTTGATTGTGGGGGGCGTGTCTGTGTGTGTGGGGGTGTGGGTGTGCACATAAAAAAAACAGTGTTGAACTGATGCTAATATAGATGGTTTATAGATAGATAATGTCTACTACCCACTATCAAATTCAATCAATCAATCAATCAAATTTATTTATAAAGCCCTTTTTACATCAGCAGTTGTCACAAAGTGCTTTTACAAAACACCCGGCCTTAAAACCCCAAGGAGCAAACAACAGTAGTGTTGAATTTCAGTGGCTAGGAAAAACTCCCTAAGAAGGCCGAAATTTAGGAAGAAACCTAGAGAGGACCCAGGCTCAGAGG
>JACXGI010004943.1:0-50242 GCA_016801175.1 Esox masquinongy
AGCTCTGCCCCACCCCCCAATAAGAAACAGTTGTGAGGCGGATTGTCCAAATATTTTTGGTACCCTAAAATGTGAGGACTATAGACCGGGCCGGTTCTAGGCATAAGCAGTCGCTTAGGATGAAACGCACGCGCCTCTATCCAGGCCCAGACCCACAAAGCCCGGTACTGCCCCCACAGATATATTTTGTCCACCCCCCGTTGTTTATCATTAACATCACTGCTCGTAACATTGTGCGGAGCCTATCACATAATGCGCGTAGTGCACTCGGGGAAAAAGTGTCTGGGAGCAGAGCTTTCTTTGCCGTGTTATAATTCTACCTCGTATTTTGGGCTCAATCATGAGGGCAAACTGTATACTTTCAGTACAACGCAATCATTTCTGAAAAATAAAACACTTCAATGAGTTGTACCCCTGAAAAGGCCATCTTTGACTTATTGGCCCAAAGTGAAAAGTAAGAATTATAATGATCTGGTCCAGGTGATCGCACGAAGGAAGGAACCAGGCGCAGGGTTTGCAATGCAGGAGTATTTATACCTTAACATAAACGGGTGGCACATGCAGCAACACGTAAAAACAAAGACACTGCTTAAAAGCAGCATCAGGTAAGGTTGTAACGGGAATTTCCTGGAAGACAGACAACGAATATCAGCCTGCAGTCTAAACCAATATTCATTACACTAACGCTCTTACTTGGTGTCAGAATTCTCAATACCAGACGAAGGACTGGGGAAACAGAGGAAACATAAACACACTTAATGATTAGGGAATTGGGAAGCGGGTGTGTGCCATAAGACAGCACAGTCCGGGACTACGTTCAAGTGCAGGGGGTTGAGGAACGGTAGCAGCTCAATGGGCCGGCGACGTCAAACGCTGTGGCTGTGATGGGCCAGGTGAAGGAGTGGCCACGGATGGAGATGCGACTGACCCCAAACTCACTGCACAGATAACTTAGAGCAGACATCTGCAGATGAGTAGCTTACCCCCAGTTTGTCATTAATGTACTTTTACTTTACTATGGTCTGAGGCTGGAATTTAATCACGCCTGTATGTTGATACTCTCTTTGTTTGCAAACTGCCCAAGTAGACACACTCATTCTGAAAAGCATCATGCATCAGCCTGTTAGATGAGTCTGTGGCTGAGATCTTTACAAAGCCCAGACAAAGCCTAACTTTCTGTAATTGTATTTGGCCAAGTTGAAAATCATCTGCTGTGTAAGCCCTGCAGGGCAGGTTAGGCTGAACTGAGTCCTGCCTCTTCACGTAATGATGATGAATGAATTGTACCATGTCAAAGTATGACGACAGACATATCTCCAGGGGCCATTTCACCTGAACAAAAATCATCAGGGATGAATAGCAAACAGTTAATCAGATTTTTACCTCTAAGCCGCAAGAAAGTATCTGCAGTTTATACTGTATGCTGTGTACCTACAAGACGACATGGCAAATTATCCACATGCATCGCTATGTAACTGATCTCCATCGAGACTTACGTTTGTTATCTTCCAACCAGTGTTGATTGAAACCTTACAACTCCCTTTTTCAACCAGTACACTGCATACAGTAGGAGTAAACCACCTAACCTGACATTCTTCAATGACTCAAAAGGTTAAAAAGGAGTGTTTAACTTAGCTTGGCTCTGTGTGAATGGAATGTCTGGGAAACCAAGAAACTATTTGTTGAGGCAATAGCGTGACTAGGCACTATCACTACTGTTTTCTTTGGTTCTATGGTCTTTATAGATAAAGACGTGTGTTCTGCTTCGATTAATGTGAGATACAGTAGCAACAGAAGCGAAAGGGTGAGTCTTAATTGTTTTCACCCTTTAAAAATGTTGGTTGGAATGCTTATGCCTGGGGTGTGGGGTTATTTTGGAGGGTGCGAGACCCCTCCTTAAATAAAGGTTACATTACAACAATTACCGTAATTCCCTGTTCATAAATCGCACCGTGTATAAACCGCACCATTAATTTTATAGTTTTCTGTGAAATACAAACCCAAGTACTAACCACACCCATATGTAAACCACATTTGCCCAGAGAATTATAACTCGTACATACAGCTCTGGAAACAAGAAACCAGGCGATCCAAGTTCAGCCAGCCTGCGGTAGAAAGTGTTACCATCTTAAGATTCGAACACAGGTAGCCCACATGAAAGGCTGTGTAGTTAACCACTACACCACAAAGCTGTACATTCGTCAGGTGTCAGTATAGCCTCTTGTCTCTATCCTGAACAAATCCTCTTTTGCCACTGGCCGTTTTAATAGTTAATTGGTCATTCGTGAATGACACTGATACAGTTAAACTGACTAATGTTTCTTACTAAGTTTACCTCCACCACAAATAGCGTCTATGTATGCCGTTTGCCACTGGCCATTTTAACAGCGTATTAGCCAGTAATAAGCTTTACCGGTATCTACTAACTTACTGGAATAGTCATAAGAATTGAGCAATTGCTAGCGAGTCTGCCAAAGCTATTTCATTTCATGGCATAGTAACGTATTTTTTTCTTTTATAGCTAAACAACGTACTTTTTTCTTTCATTCGTGAATGGCATTTATACAGTAACTATCAATAACAAGAATAGCTAACTTTTTCATCAAGTGAAAAGACAAGAGAATCGTGGAATCTACCAGAAATAATTAATAAATGTCGTTGCTCTCAATAGATTCGAACTTAGGTCCTCCACATGAGAGGCACTGTCTTCAACCACTACACCACGGCATTACACATTCCAGCAGTCGCTAGACTCCATTGAGGATTCTGTTAAACTGACTAACATTTCTTATTAAGTTTACCTCCACCATAGCGTCTATGAACTGTATTGCTTTTGCCACTGGCCGTTTTAACAGCTTATTAGCCAATAATAGGCTTACTAGTATCTACTAACTTCCTAGGAATAATCATAAGAATTGACAGGTTTTATGTTTCTTAGAAAAAGAAATGCACTAACTGCAGAGATTTTTTAAAATTCTACAGCCCTGTTTCCAAAAAAGTTAGGTCGCTGCTTAAAATGCAAACAAAATGGAATGCAATGATATGCAAATTGTTTATCCTTATCTTTAACCTCTTCATTCCTAGGTTCCGCATATATACGGGGTACTCCTCTCCCAATCTCAAACAAGACGTAGTACGGTTTTTAAACGTGTGAATACCTGAATAATGTGATACACTACTGGAACGAGAAGCGTCTCAACTGTGAATCTATCAAAACTGTTGTGGCCCAAATGAAATAATATTCAGACTCCAAGCAAATATATAAGCGTATAGCAAAACCAGAACTGTATTTTAAAACCGTGCATGCCTATATGTTTGTAGCCATATAGGTTGAGAAAAAGACGTTACCTACACAAGAGATACAACATTCGAAAGCTGTTACTTCACAGATTCCAACAGTAATAGCCGTGTCCCTCTATGACCACACTAAACTATTAATCAAAGTACGTAAATAAAAACCATAATTTTTTAAAATTACAACAACAAACTGCATCTTACCTTAGTTGTATTTGTTACCAAACCACTTGAAAATATATTGATTTCAATGAGTTTACATCTTTTTACATGGCACCTAGTGATGAAGAGGTTAACTGAAATTAATACAACGACAACATATCAAAAGTTTAAACTGAGAAATGTTATTGTTTTTGGAAAAAGACATGCCCGTTTTAAATTTGATGCTAGCAACACGTTTCAAAAAATTTGGCACAGGGGCATGTTTACCAATGTGTTGCAACACCTCTTCTTTTAACAATACTCTGTAGGCATTTGTTTGCAGTAGTTTTGAAAGTGAAATGTATTCCCATTCTTGCTTGATATAGGATTTCAACTGCTCAACAATTCGGGGTCTCCTTTGTCCTATTTTTCGTTTCATAATGCACCAGATGTTTTCAATGGGTGACTGGTCTGGACAGCAGGCAGGTCAGTTTAGCACCCAGACTCTTTTACTACGGAGCCATGCTGTTGTAATACGTGCAGAATATGGTTTTGCATTCTCTTGCTGAAATATGCAAGGCCTTCCCTGAAAAAGATGTCGTCTGGATGGCAGCATATGTTGCTCCAAAACCTGTATATATTGTTCAGCATTAATGGTGCCTTCACAGATGTGCAAGTCACACATGCCGTGTGCACTATTGTACCCCCATACCATCACGGATGCTGGCTTTCCAACTGTTCGCTGATAACAAAATTTATGGTCCCTCTCTTTAGTCCGGACGATGCAGCGATGTACTGTGTTCACAGACAATGGTTTTTGGATGTATTCCTGAGGCCATGCAGTGATTTTCAATACAGAATTGTTTCTGGTTTTAATGCTGTGTCGTCTGAGGGCCCAAAGATTACAGCGATCCAGTATTGGTTTTCAGCCTGGTCCCTTGCAGATTGTCTGAATCTTTTAACCTCTTCATCACTAGGCGCCATGTAAAAAGATGTAAACTCATTGAAATCAATATATTTTAAAGTGGTTTTATTCGATCAGCCACTACGTTTGGTAACAAATACAACTAAGGTAAGACGCAGTTTGTTGTTGTAATTTTAAAAAAATATGGTTTTTATTGACGTACTTTGATTAATAGTTTAGTGTGGTCATAGAGAGACACAGCTATTACTGTTGGAATCTGTGAAGTAGCAGCTTTCGAATGTTGTATCGTTTGTGTAGATAACGTCTTTTTCTCAACCTATCTGTCTACATACATATGGGCATGCATGGTTTTAAATTACAGCACTGGTTTTGCTATATGCTTATATATTTGCTTGGAGTATGAATATTATTTCATTTGGGCCACAACAGTTTTGATAGATTCACAGTTGAGATGCTTCTCGTTCCAGTAGTGTATCACATTCAGGTATTCACACGTTTAAAAATCGTACTACGTCATTGTTTGAGATTGGGGGAGGAGTACCTCGTATATGCGGAACCTAGGGATGAAGAGGTTAATGATATTATGTACCTCAGATGATGAGATCCCCAAATCTTTGCAATTTTACACTGAGAAACCTTATTCTTAAATTGTTGCACTATTTGCCCACGCAGTCCCACACAGAGTGGTGAACCCCTCCCCATCCTCACTTCGGACAAACCCATCCTCTCTGGAATGATCTTTTAATATCCAGTCATGTTACTGACCTTTTGCCAATTGACCATATTAGTGGTGTGATATTCCACCAGGTTTGGTTTTTTAGTAGTACACAGCTTTTCAATTTCTTCCACTTTTTTGAAACGTGTTGCTGGCATTAAATTCAAGGCAGGCATATATTTTTCAAGAAACAATTAAATGTCTCACATTCAATGTCTGATATGCTGTCTTTGTACTATTTTATGTTTTATATTCTATTGAATATAGGGCTTAAATGATTTGCACATCATTGCATATTGTTTTTATTTACATTTTACACAGCGTCACAACTTTTAGGGAAAATTCTTCTTGATCTTAGTGCTGCCTTTGATACTATTGATCACTCCTTTCTCTTAGAGACTGGAAACCCATATTGGGCTACGTGGACACATTCTAGCCTGGTTTAAATCTTATTTATCTGAAAGACATCAGTTCGTATGTGTGGATGTCATGTCCTCTGACAAATCAAATGTATGTTTTGGTGTTCCTCAATGCTCGGTTTTGGGCCCATTATTGTTTTCACTATATATGCTGCTTCTGGGTGATGTCATCTGGAATCATAATGTCTATTTTCACTGTTATGCCGATGACACACAGTTGTATATTTCGATGAAACATGGAGAAGCCCCAAGATTAGCTACTTTTGAAGCATGCATTTCAGATATTAGGAAGTGGATGATGGAGAACGTCTTGCTATTAAACTCAAGAAAAACAGAAATGCTTGTTTTAGGACTCAAGAAACAAAGGGTTTTGTTGGCAGACCTTACATTGAACCTCGACGGTTGTATGGTCATATCCCAAAAAACTGTGAGAAACCCTTACTCTCGACCCTGATCACTCCTTTGATGAACATAAAAAATGTATCTCAAGAGCTGCTTTTTTCCATCTTCGGAACATTGCAAAAATCTGAAACTTTTTATCAAAAACTAATGCAGAAAAACTAATCCATGCTTTTGTTACTTCTAGATTAGATTACTGCAATGCTCTTCTTTCGGTTAACCTGATAAGGCCATAATAAACTTCAACTAGTGCTGAACAAGGCTGCTAGAATCTTAACTAGAACTAAAAAATGTTAACACATTACTCCAGTACTAGCCTTTTTACACTGGCTACCTGTTAAGGCTAGGGCTGATTTTAAGGTTTTATTGTTAACCTATAAAGTAATACCTGGACTTGCTCCTACTTACCTCACTGAAATGATCCAGCCATACATACCTACACGCAGGGGTGGGCAGTAACGCGTTATAACTAACGCAAATGAGTAAAATAATACAGTTTCAGAGGAACGAGTACTTTTGTAGTTACTTTCTGGGGTCTGTATTCTTACTGAAGTATTTTTTTATATATATAAATCGTACTCTGTACTCCGTTACATTTCACCTACTCTTTCGTAACAATTTTGTCTTCAGTAAAAATATTGACTTTTTTCGTTTCGTGATTTAACTTGAGGTTGGGGTGGGGTGTTCCCTCCCGCTCTTTTAAATCTGCTAGGAGTGCGAGCAGACGTAGCTAATTAAATGACAGGCACCGACATGGAAAGTGGTCAATTGGAGGACGTTGACGGGGGAAATTCCAACCCCTGACCACAGTTGCGCGACATGTTTCGATTTAAATGTAAAATAGGCAACACAGTCATCATGAACTGTTGTATTTGTATTCCCAAAGATGCAACCGTCTCTCCTTTCAAAAACTCATCATCCAACCTCCGCAAGCACATAGAGGTAAGGTTAGCGAACCGGCTTCCGCTACTTAGCAAGCTAAATCCTATTATTATAGCTATCTTTTTTTATATATATTTCAACTTTTTTGTCATTGAACAAGTACAAGTACAGTACAACGAAATGCAGTAATTCTAGCTAACTTACAACATATAATAACACTGCAGCTTGTCTTGAACTTTATTTAGTAATACACTTTAGTTAGCAGCAACATACCCAGTCTAGCTAGCTAGATTTTAGTTGAAAGCAATTGCTGCTAACCAGCTGGCTTAGTTGCAATGTAGTCAGTCATTCCACCCAAGACCTGTCTTACTAATTTGATTGACAAGATGTATTGAGCATTACTACACAAGATATTTTTTATTTTTTTTTACCAGTAACATGTATTATGGTCTTATTTTGCAAGAATCTTATTTGCCACACACATTAATAATAGAACTACAGTATTATTTATTTTTGCAATTTATTTTGTTTTCTATTCTGCATTACTGTAGCCTGACTCTAGAAAACAAATGCCTAGTCAAACATTAAAAATGCTGTTTGCGTTTTTACTTTCTTAAATCATTTTTCTTTGTTACTATGGCGTTAATGTATTGAGCAAAATATGTGACTAGTACTCAAGTACTTTTTTGACCAAGTACTCTTTTACTCTTACTTGAGTAGTTTTTTCAGGTGGTACTTCAACCTTTACTTGAGTACATTTTGGGATGAGTAACTGTACTTTTACTTGAGTACAGATTTTCAGTACTCTACCCACCCCTGCCTACACGTAACCTAAGATTGCAAGATGCTGGCCTTCTAATTGTACCTAGAATTTCTAAACAAACAGCTGGAGGCAGGGCTTTCTCTCATAGAGCTCCACTACAGTGGAATGATCTGCCAATTAAAGTTAGAAATGCAGACTCAGTGCAAACTTTCAAGTGTCTACTAAAGACTCATCTCTTCAGCATGGTCTATGATTGCAGTCTGGCCCAGGGTTGTGAAGGTGAACAGAAAGGTTTGATACTGTCCAATCTTGCTGTCTTGCCATATGGGCTCTCATCGCCACTGGGATGCCCTCTCTCCAATGCCATTTGGGGGCGGATTCACTGGCTTGTTGTTGTCTCTCTGTTGCGCCCATTGTGCAATTGGGATGAACTCTGCTGGCAATACTCAGACCTCATTTCAGGGTGGTTGCGGCTGGTTGGTGTCCCTTTGGTTGATGCTTGGCAATGTGGGTGGATTGACTTCCTGCCTGTGTTGCCCTGTCCGGGGCCTCCCCCAGATAGGGCCACAGTGTCACTGGACCCTCTGTCTCAGCCCCAAGGTTTTATGCTGATATATTAATGTGCCGGGAGGAGAAGGGTCAGTTCTCCTTCTCCACTGTAAATCCTTGTAAACCTAAGGAATGTACTCTCTAAATTTTCTTGTCTCCTGCTCCGTTCAAGCTTGGGAGGACATGAGGTCTTCGCCCACACCTCCCGAGTACCATGATCTAAAGACTTGTTGCTGCCACTGTCCAAAGTCCTCCTGGATGTGTTGCAGATCAAGACGATACCTGACGATTCCAGCTGCCAGTCTGATAACCACCCCCTCAGCCCCACCCTCCACTCGGTTGTCCCTGTCCTTGTCTATCTGGTCATGCTTCTGACCTGGATTAGGTTTTATAGACTCTGGACACAGCCCAAATGCATTTACTAATTATTACAGCTTGTACTCTCAAAATGTTCACTTGGCACAGCCAGAAGAGGACTGGTCACTCCGCTGAGCCTGGTTCCTCTCTAGGTTTCTTCCTAAATTTTGGCCCCTCTTAGGGAGTTTTTCCTAGCCACTGTGCTTCAACATTGTTGTTGCTTGCTCCTTAGGGTTTCAGGCTGGGTGTTTTGTAAAAGCACTTTGTGACAACTGCTGATGTAAAAAGGGCTTTATAAATAAATTTGATTGATTGATTGTGGGTAATTATTCAATTCTGTGGTAATATTTGAGGCTGTAATTTCGGGGCATTAAGCAACTATTAAGCAACTATTCTGTTGTTGCAACGTGGTCTTAGGGGACTATGTAGACTATTTTACGTAAATCCATGGCACCCGATTTCATATTATGTTACGTTATGTTAGGTACATTACAATGCACTACCAAAATGTATAATACATTACAAATTGGCTAAAACGTAAAATCTCTTACGAACGCTATTACAACAAACAATATGTTACAAACGCTATTAAAACGTATATGATACAAACGCCAGACAAATGTATCATATTTTACAAACGGTACGAAAACGTATCATTCATTACAAATTTGCACAAAATGAACCAGCCATGTTTCGAAATGACAATGTTCGGATCTGAAGGCGGGCGCACCACCCACTGCTCCACAGAGGGTTTATGGATTCCAGGGGTCGAGTAATGGCCTTACCAAGGTCGCTACAATAATAAATGCAATAATAAATAAATAAAGTAATAAATGCATTTTAATGTTAACGTTAGGTTAACGTTAGGTATCACAGCACTGGGGTGAAGGTTAGGGTTAAGGATAGATATCACAGAACTGTTAAAAAAAAGCTGGTGAATCATCTCACAACTAATTTGGTTAATTGGCAAAAGGTCATGTTTGGGTATAAAAAGAGCATCCCAGAGAGAGTTTGGGGATCGCAAAGAGTGTGGGGATCTCATCATCTACAGCAGGGCTGCCCAACCCTCTTCCTAGAGATCTACTGTCCTGTAGGATTTCTCTTCAACCCCATTTGTGACTTACCCAGTTAAGCTTTTCATCCTGCTAATTATTAGAACCAGGTGTGCTAAATTAGAGTTGGAGAGGGATCCTACAGGACAGTAGATCTCCAGGAACAGGGTTGGGCAACCCTGATTTACAGTACATAAAATCATTAAAAGATTCAGGAAATCCGGAGGAATCTGTACGCGAGGGACAAGGCCCGAAAACCAATATTGGATGGCCGTGTTCTTCGAGAACGCTGTCGCCTTCTCTGGGCCCGAGTTCATTTAAGATGGACTGAGGCGAAGTGGAAAACTGTCCTGTGGTCTGACAAATCAAAATGTGAAATTCTTTCTGGGAAATATGGACGCCGCGTCCTACGGGCAAAAGAGGAGAGGGACCATCCAGCTTGTTATCAGCGCACAGTTCAAAAGCCAGCATCTGTGATGGTATGGGGGTGTATTAGTGCACACGGCATGGGTGACTTGCATATCTGTGAAGGAAGAGAATGCAAAACCACATTCTGCACATATTACAAGAGCATGGCTCCGTAGTAAAATAATCCGGGTGCTAAACTGGCCTGTCTGCAGTCCAGACCTGTCACCAATTAAAAACATTTGGCACATTATGAAATGAAAAATACGACAAAGGAGACCCTGAACTGTTGAACAGCTGAAATCCTATATCAAGCAAGAATGGGAATACATTTCACTTTCAAAACCACTGCAATTGGTCTCCTCAGTTCCCAAATGCCTACAGAGTATTGTTAAAAGAAGAGGTGTTGCAACACATTGGTAAACATGCCTCTGTGCCAAATTTTTTGAAACGTGTTGCTGGCATCTAATTCAAAATAGGCATCCAAAAGCATCCATATTTTCTTGGAAACATGGTTGTAGATATCTGATGTCATCTGAAATATTATGTAGAAAGATCAATTAGAAACACATTAGTATTTTAATTACTTACTTTTTTTCCCAAAGAAGCTTTTTTTCAACTTTAATGACAATGCCCTTCCCATCGAAGCATTGTTCCACAGCTTTGTATAGTTGTGGTGTACCTCCAGTAACAGAGGTGTGCCACTCCCTTGATACTTACATTTTTCAAAACACAATGACATCCCAGACACTGATAACTGGAAAGAATTTTACGTAGGTTGGCCAAAAACAATTACCCAACCCTTTTCACTTTTGATACCATCTTATTTGAATCGAGGCAGAACACACATCTAAACCTGTGATGACCAAATGATTAGAAGAAATACAATGCATTCAGAATGTATTCAGACCCGTAACACTTTCCATGTTTTATGCAACAGACTTTTTTTTTATTATTACAAACATTTTTCAAACATCATTCTTCACATAATACCCAAAAATGACCAAGCAAAAACTGTTTTTTAGAAATGCTAGCAAATTTATTAAAAATAAAAAACAGAAATATCACATTTACATAAATATTCAGACCTTTTGCTAGGACTCTTAAAATTGAGCTAAGGTGCATCCTGTTTCTACTGATCATCCTTGATATGTTTTTACTTGATCAGAGTCCTAGTGGGGTAAAATCAGTTGTTTGGGCATGATTTGGGAAGGCATACACCTGTCTATATATGGTCCCACAATTGACAGCATATCAGAGCAAAAACCAAGCCATAAGGTTTAAGGAACTGTCTGTAGAGCCCTGTGACAGGATTGTGTTGAGGCAAAGATCTGGGGAAGGCTACCAAAACAATATCTGCAGCATTGAAGGTCCACATGAATGGCTTCCATCATTCTTAATGGAAAAAGTTTGGAACAACCAATAATCTTCCTAGAGCTGGCCGCCATTCCCAACCGTGCAATCCGGGGAGAAGGGCCTTGGTCAGGGAGGTGACCAAGAACCTGAAACATAAATTATAAGGTAAAAATCTGCAGAAATTATGGTATAACACAATGTATGTACTAAACAAATATTTAGAATGTGGATAAATGTGTTAATATCTGCTTTATGATGGCAATGGTTTTGAAAGGCACTGTCTTAAAGGGGCTTTCAGATATTGGCATAAACAATTCCATTTGTAAATCACATATCAATGATCTCAGCTCTGTGTATGCAGTTGAGAGTGACATGGTCACATTTCTCCAGCTGCAACCCATGAAGCTGTTGACCAGAATAGGATAGGGTTTGTTGTTGTTTTAATCCCACACATTCTTTTATACTAAACCGTAACTCGACTTGTGAGGCTTCATGTTTAACAGCATGAAAACAACCAAGTTTAATAGTGGGTGTCCAACAACATGTTGATTGGTTTGTACCATCAGAACGGAGCTACTTCAAAACAGAGAGCAACAAAATTAGTGCACACTTGTCACTGAAGTATAGGTGAGGGGGACCACGACAACTCGTAGTAATTTGGAGTTTGGAATCTTGGGGTCCAACCTCTTCCACTAAGTATTATTATTATCTGTTGGAGAGAACATATTGATAATAAAGCTAGGGTCAGAGGTTACTAGCACTTAAACCATTGGTGGAGCTCAACCTTTAGCATGCAGGGATATCTTTACACCTTGTTGTTGGCCTGATTTCTCTGGAACTTCGAGTGTAGCCAGTTTAGTGGTGGGAGAGATCTCCAAGTCCACAATCTCATTTTCTGGAATCATGGTGGGTGTGATGGGGGAGTTTGTGTTGGCTGTTGCTTCCCTCAGGTGTCTCCTGTTGCGTCTGTACTGCTAAACCGATGAGGACTGAGTGGTGTTGGACCGTGACTCACTTTTCTGGAAGTTGTTTTGCATATCTGTTGCACAATCCCGTTTCCCAAAAAATTGGGATGCTGCGTAAAATGCAAATAAAAACGGAACGCAAATTTAAACGCATAATTTATCCTTATATTTAATTGAAAATAGTGAAAAGACATAATTTCCAATGGAGCTGTGCTGTTGTAATACGTGCAGAATGTGGTTTGGCATTGTCTTGCTGAAATAAGCAAGGCCTTCACTGAAAAAGACGTAGTCTGGATGGCAGCATATGTTGCTCCAAAACCTGTATATATTGTTCAGCATTAATGGTGCCTTCACAGATGTGCAAGTCACCCATGCCATGTGCACTAATTCACCACCATACCATCACGGATGCTGGCTTTTGAACTGTGAGCTGATTAGAAGCCGGATGGTCCCTCTCCTTTTTGGTCCGGAGGAGGCGGCGTCCATGATTCCCAGAAATAATTAAAAATTTTGATTTGTCAGACCACAGGTCAGTTTTCCATTTTCCCTCAGTCCATCTTAAATGAACTCGGGCCCAGAGAAGGTGGCAGCGTTTCTGGATCTTGTTTATATCTGGTTTCTTCTTTGCATGGTAGAAATTTAACTTGCATTTGTGGATGCAGCGATGTACTGTGTTCACAGACAATGGTTTTTGGAAGTGTTCCTGAGCCCATGCAGTGATGTCCAATACAGAATCGTATCTGTTTTTAATGCAGTGCCGTCTGAGGGCCCGAAGATCACGGCCATCTAATACTGGTTTTCGGCCTTGTCCCTTGAGTACAGATATTTCTCCAGATTCTCTGAATATTTTAATGATATTATGTACCGTAGATGATGAGGTCCCCAAACTCTTTGCAATTTTACATTGAGATACGTTATTCTTAAATTGTTGCACTATTTGCCCACGCAGTGTTTCAGAGTGGTGAACCCCTCCCCATCCTCACTTCTGACAGATCCATCCTCTCTGGAATGATATTTTAATACCCAATTATGTTACTGACCTGTTGCCAGTTGACCTAATTAGTTGTGTGATATTCCACCAGGTTTTGTGTTTTAGCATTACACAATTTTCCAGTCTTTTGTTTCCTCTGTCCCAACTTTTTTGAAACATGCTGCTTGGATCAAATTCGAGGTGGGCATATATTTTTCAAGAAACAATAAAATGTCTCAGTTTCAACACGTACTGTATGTTGTCTTTACTATTTTCTATTGAATACAGGGTTTAAATGATTTGCACATCATTGCATTCTGTTTTTATTTGCATTTTATGCAGAATCCCAACTTTTTTGGAAACGGGTGTAGTTCTTCATCTCTGATGAACATTTGTCACTCTTTCAGTATTGTGTGGGTCCCTTGTGGTATTGCAGGATGGAATACCATGCTGGTGCTTGGAAGAGTACTCCTGAGAACTCTACCTCTTTTCTGGGGAGAATTCAATGAATGTCACAGGAGTGTTTCTGAATGCGAGAATGCAGTGATCTGAAGGCAGTGTTCTGCGTCTGTTTGTTCAACTTTCTTTAGCGCGTTTCACTGTTTTTCACTGTTCTTTAAGCCAGCCAGTTTTGTTAAGCATAGCCAGGGTTCGAATTAGTCAGTTTTACGTTGTTGCAAAGCCTCTAATTACAGCAATTCCAAATGGGGCATAGTCGAAGACAATCTCTCTTTGTGTTACATCATTCACCCGATAACAATGTCTCCTGTTTTGTATTTCGTGCTCATCACTACGTGGACAGGTAATCGACAATCAAGGTAGGACTGACCTCAGATCTCAGATACCTGCAACCACTTTGAGTCAAGGGAGCTCTGGAATGTCATGTGACAGTAGGGGCTCTTTTGATTTTCGGGTTGAAACTGCCGATGCGTACGGAGCCCCGCGTGCCACATGGAACCATACGTTCCCCGACATGAACGTTTGTCTGCTGCATTCTTTGATGAGCAGTGTGTAGCATCTGTAGCATCCCTCTTCTTATTGTGATTGTCCTATTGGGTTTGATGGGTTTGTCTCCTGCAAGCAGAACTTTCCCGTGTTGCAGCCATCTTTTTCTGTGGACTTTGCGTAGACGCTGTGGCGCGTTGTCTTTCTGTGCGGCCTGGTTGAAGTGTTTGAACATGTGCTTTGCTTTCTGGTCCGTGAGATCATCAGTCAGCGTACGCTGGCTCCACACTACCACAGCTGACAGTGTAGCGACAATCGGCAGGTCTTTCCCCAGTGTGTTGGAAACGTGGAACTCATGCCTCTGCTTCTGTAGCTACTTGTGGTCAGATCAGACGCGCACTTTTTACTTTGTGCACATCACGGCGGAACCTTCTGGCGGGAAACACAACGGCTAACAGCTCCTTGTCTGTTTGAGCCCAGCTCTTTTCTGTTTGAGTCAGTGCTCCTGATGCATAAGTGAATGGCCATTCCTCTTATAGCAGACAAGCCCCTAGCCTTTGGATATTGTGACCTGTTGATGTATGAATCAGGATGCTTTGACCCTTTTCAGAGCATCCACATACTTGTCCTGCCATTGCCAAACACTGTCTTTATACAGCTCCGGAAAAAATTAAGCATTCAATTTGTAGTGGTCTCTTAATTTTAAGAGACCACTACAAATTGAATGCTTCTGTTCCTCACTCAAAACTTTCATTTTCAACTTTTTTAGAAAGGAAAGAAAAAGGTGCAGTGGTCTCTTAATTTTTTCCGGAGCTGTATAGCAGCTGTCGTGGTGATGCTGTGTGTGATGCTTCACCTGGGATATACTTAAGATTCTTTGTCATGCCCAGCAGTTCTTGAAGGGCTGTTTTGTCAGCAGGTGGCAGGTTTTCAGCTTTTGAAAATATTTTTTTCTTCGGCTGCTACTAGATTGCTGACCCATGCACAGTCTGTCAACACAGTCAATAACATCAGCCAGCTAGTATTGGCTACGCCTTCAGCGTCTACAGTTGTGCTCATAAGTTTGCATACCCTGGCAGAAATTGGGAAATTTTGGCACTGATTTTGAAAATGTGACTGATCATGCAAAAAAACTGTCTTTTATTTAAGGATAGTGATCATATGAAGCCATTTATTATCACATAGTTGTTTGGCTCCTTTTTAAATCATAATGATAACAGAAATCACCCAAATGGTCCTCATCAAAAGTTTACATACCCTTGAAGGTTTGGCCTTTTTACAGACACACAAGGTGACACACAGGTGAAAATGGCAATTAAAGGTGAATTTCCCACACCTGTGGCTTTTAAAATTGCAATTAGTGTCTGTGTGTAAATAGTCATTGAGTTTGTTAGCTCTCACGTGGATGCACTGAGCAGGCTATATACTGAGCCATGGGGAGCAGAAAAGAACTGTCAAGAGACCTGCGTAACACGGTATGGAACTTTATAAAGATGAAAAAGGATATAAAAAGTTATCCAAAGCCTTGCAAATGCCAGTCAGTACTGTTCAATCACTTATTAAGAAGTGGAAAATTTGGGGATCTCTTGATACCAAGCCAAGGTCAGGTAGACCAAGAATGATTTCAGCCAAAACTGCCAGAAGAATGGTTCGGAATACAAAGAAAAGCCCACAGGTAACCTCAGGAGAAATGCAGGCTGCTCTGGAAAAGGACGGTGTGGTTGTTTCAAGGAGCACAATACAACGATACTTGAACAAAAATGAGCTGCATGGTCGAGTTGCCAGAAAGAAGTCTTTACTGTACCAATGCCACAAAAAAGCCTGGTTACAATATGCCCAACAACACCTTGACACGCCTCACAGCTGCTGGCACACTGTAATTTGGAGTGACGAGACCAAAATAGAGCTTTATGGTCACAACCATTTTTTGGAGAGGGGTCAACAAGGCCTATAGTGAACAGAATACCATCCCCACTGTGAAGCATGGTGGTGGCTCACTGATGTTTTAGGGGTATGCGAGTTTTAAAGGCACAGGGAATCTTGTAAAAATTGGTGGCAAGATGAATGCAGCATGTTATCAGAAAATACTGGCAGACAATTTGCATTCTTCTGCATGAAAGCTGCGCATGGGATGCTCTTCGACTTTCGAGCACGACAATGACCCTAAGCACAAGGCCAAGTTGACCCTCCAGTGGTTACAGCAGAAAAAGGTGAAGGTACTGGAGTCGCCATCACAGTCTCCTGACCTTAATATCATCGAGGGACTTTGGGGAGATCTCTAACGTGTGGTTCTTGCTAGACAACCAAAGACTTTGCATGACCTGGAGGCATTTTGCCAAGACTAATGGGCAGCTATACCACCTGCAAGAATTCGGGGCCTAATAGACAACTATTACAAAAGACTGCATGCTGTCATTGATGCTAAAGGGGGCAATACACAGTATTAAGAACTAAGGGTATGCATACTTTTGAACTGGGGTCTGTTCATTTTTTTCTTTGTTGCCATGTTTTGTTTTATGATTGTACTATTCTGTTATGACCTACAATTGAATGTGAATCCCATAAGAAATAAAAGACGTGTTTTGCCTGCTCACTCATGTTTTCTTTACAAATGGTACATATATTACCAATTCTCCAAGGGTATGCAAACTTTTGAGCACAACTGTATATAGAAGGAATCTGCCATTGAACTGTTTTAGAGCTGCATTTTGAAATGACAGTAGAATGAACCAATTTCAGTTTGACTTGTATTGGGTGGAACTCTTGGGTGGAGGGGGGAAAATAACACAAATAAGCCTTTGACGTGAAGGCTCACAGAAACATCAATAACAGATAGCAAATAGCTAGCAGTTTCCTTGTTTGCACACGCTTTAGCTGACTGACCGTGTGGCCCCAGCTGTCATGCTTAACAATGTTTAATAATAATTTCTCAATACCTGCTTTGCAAATATTAACTTTCAACAAGATTTTAGTTTCTTGTTGACCATGCAAGATCGACATTGTTGCATTCAAACCTTTTGTGTTGAACCTGATAAAAGACGATCGCATTGGAAAACAAGGTATCCTCAAAGATAAGCAATGTATCCTCAAAGATGCATGCATGCACTGCCGCACAGCTCTGCCAGGTTTTCTGTCCAGAAGGAATGTCACGCAATTTCATTTATTGAATCAACGTAGTATCAGAAGACTTCTCGATGTAACAAAACATAATAACAAATGTTGTAGTTTGCAGAGCAAGATCGCATCACAAATGTTTCAGTCAACCTGTGTCATAGCCAATCAGTGTTATAGTATGGCTCTATGCAAATATGTAAGCCCCTTTGGGAACATACCTGTCCTGATAAAACAAATATGGGTACGCTCTCTCTCTTCCTCAGTAGCAAACAGCCATCTACAGCACGAAACATCTACTCGCCAGAGCGATTAGCCAACATGTACGGCTGAAAAGTAAACAAACCCTCTCAACTTTTACATCTGGTCTTCGCTAACAAATGATCTGGTCAAAATGCAACACAACTACAGGATCTTGCCTGTCTGTTAGCAGTGGCCATTTCATGAGTGTCAGTTCATTTGATTGGCACAAGAGATATGTTCATTTGGGATCACATTGAGTTAGGTCGTAGTAAAGTGACCCAACTTTCTAGAAAGCTTATTGTTAACCAGTTTAAACAAAAATAGTTCAGCTAAAGATGTCTTTCATAAAAAATTAAAAAATGACAGTCTTCAATGCATTGATGTCAATGAAAAAGAAAAACGATAGACATGAACATATCACAGTCAATGGTAAGAAAAATGTAACAATTATGACATGTTTATAATTTCATTGCAGTTAATTAGAAACATTTTTGACTGGGTAGGATGTTTTTGCCAATGGATTGTAGATTATGGGGATTTATTTATTTATTTTGTTAGTCCATTGCAGTCAATAACAAAGAAAAATGTCAGAAAAACATCAACCAGGGTGACACTTTTTCCAAAGCCTAGCAGTAAATTAGGAAGAAAAACATCATAGGGTTGAGTAGCCCTGATATAGTTCAACATAATACAGGATGCTTGTTTTTTTTTTGTAACATGACCTGACCCAAGAGGTTTTTAAATAGAACCTCAGCATCAAACTATTAAACTTGCTTGATAAGATTTTCCCAATCCATGAAACCGTGGCCAATTCTCAGAAAGATTGCACTTATTCCAGCAAGTACAACGATTGGGATCTGTGCCAAACAAAGTTCTCCTTAGAAGATCTCCTGTATGTTCAATTTAAATACTATTTCTACATCACTTTTGTGTATTCTGAAAATTAACTAGTCTGCGCAATTGCAATGTCTCTTTAAAGATTTTATTTACCGTTGATATTTAAAATCAAATGCCCATTTTGTTGCCAATTCAAGAACTATCAGTAAGGAGTAGTGGCTATAGGCCAAGCAGGAACCGTACATAATAATTTATTATAATCAATATTTTCATGTTACTGTACTTGTTTAGACTAATCATTCAAATCCTCTGTTGTCGATTGTGATATCAAACGGGCCTGTGCATTGTGTTGTTTTATTGTTGTTTTATTATTCACTGTTAATAATCACAATCATCAATCTTCTGTATGTGCCAATTCAAAATGTATGTATCTGTTATTCCACAGTACAATAATTGTTAATCCAATCTGTCATTTCATCCAGTGTTGTATATTGTCAAATGAAACAAACCATTCTTTTAATGTCAAATGAAACAAACCATTCACAAAACAAACTACAAGCTCATCTAGTTCTAAATAACCCAGGCTAGTTCAGATCTACTTATTAATTAGGTTTAGTGAAGACTAGTGCAGGATGAGTTGGCTGTTAGGTATATCACATGTAATATATTTTTAAATTAAAAAAACCTACAGATTTACTAGGAAATTAAAGTGCAATTACATTTTATGTGACGTTGCACCCTGTCATTAACTTCAAACGCTTAACTTCAAACGTCCTTCAGGCAAAAAGTAATGGGTCGAGTAGTCACCCAGACGGGGGTGATACTGAACGTTGCAAACAATTACAAAAAAACTGTTGTGAGACGCAAGGTGTGTCTTCCAGGGTAGTTCCTGAGCACCGTCTGACATGGAAATTCATTAGCATTTTGTGTTACACAACCGAGACTGAAGTTGATACGTTTTTCGTTCCCGATCTGACTCGGTGTTAGCTTTGTCAAAAATGAAGCGGGACATTACGCTGCATTCGGAAAGTATTCAGACCCCTTCGCCTTTTCCACATATTGCTCCAGTACAGTAGTCATATTCTATTTTTTTTCTCTCCTGGTCAATCATCTCTTTCACATTTCACACTCACACCATACACACATACGCTACTCTATAACACTGAACAGTGGCACTATAGATTGCTATTGTGCTATATTCTGTAGATAGCTTGCTATGACACACGTTTGGAATGCAGGTAACTACAAAGACCTACCATAAGTGGGTTCACCACTCATGTAAGTTGCGTCTCTGATTAGGCCGATTTGCATCTCTTTTCGGACGTAGATTGGTTTAGAGTGGCAACAGTTGCTTACAGAGGGCCTAAAACCGGAAAAGAATGGCATAGTACAACAAAACTGTCAAACATTTTTATTTCTCATGGAATTCAGTGCATTTACAAAAACGTCAAAATATGTGACATTTCTGTTTCTTAATAACTGCAACGCATTTATAAACACTTCAGGTGTGACATTTTTAAAGCATTTACAAAAAATTACAAAACAAAAAAATGTTTCTCATTAACTGCAATATATTGACAACAATATAAAACCTGTGATTTTTTTTCTTTGTCATTGACTGACTTGTTGCCTGCAATTTATTGAGAAAAGTTTTTTGTTGTTGTGAAAACACTACAGGATGTCGTTTTGATGGTGATAATGGGCTTGTTTTTAGGGGATATTTTCCCCCAATAGCGATTGTTTTCCACGGGAAACTAGGTTACATGAACACGGAATCACTAAACCAGACTCCTTGCCCTACAGACAATTTTGGATAACTATACCATGTAAAGTCAGGACAAATTCAGCAGACTCATAAACAGAACAATTTCAGCCATTCTTCTTGAAGACCTACACTATGCACATTTTCCATGGCAGTTCTTATTTTTGACCACTAGATGGCCCTTGATAGACATGTCATAGGGTCGTGTTACCCTGACATGATCATAGCATTAATGATCAAGTCAACGTCAGAGCTTGGGGCATTCAACAGTCTCACGCCTTTTCCATGAACTGTCAAGACCATATCCTATACCGTACGTCAGAGTCAGAATGCTGGCTGAGTTTTTTGGAACTGGAAAAAGACAACACATTTCCGTTTGAGTAATGAACTATATGTGGTTGCTGCACTCAGCAGTGGTCACATGATAATGATTCAGTTAGGATAAGCCATGGACGAAAGACTGGGTTGTGCAAGTCAAGTTATAAAAACACCTCAACAACGGTCAAAGGACACAAGACTCACCTGAGCTCAGGTCAGTGTCAGAGCTAAGAATCTGAATACTTATTTACATGGGATACATCCTTTTCTTATTTTCAAAATTCATAGTAGTGCAAAGTAATTGTGATTTGTTCTTGTTGCCTACATAATAACAGCATATCACTTTAGTTGCATATCACTTTAGTTGTGATATCCTGACGACAATCCCCTTTTATTCACTTCATTTTAAGTGGATTTCCACTTCCTTAATGCTATTTAAAATCTATAGGTAAACAGCTGTAAAGTTGGCCTCAGTCAATGGTGCGTTCAGGTCCAGATAAGAGATTGAGGATGTGCGTCATCAACCCCTGTCTACTTCTTCAGTGGTTTAGGCCTCAGCAGTGCCGGGTTACGAAATGAGCATCCAGGGGGCCCTAAAGCCAGTAGAGAGCAGGGTTGAATGTGGTTGACTGGGAGTTTTACCACTAGACTAAGGCACTCAATCATTTACATTTCAGTCATTTAGCTGACGCTCCGATCCAGAGCAACTTGCATTACTGACCGCGTGTACAGTTGTGCTCAAAAGTTTGCATACCCTTGGAGAATTGGTAATGTATGTATGAGTGAGCAGGCAAAACACATGTATTTTATTTCTTATGGGATTCATATTCAACTGTAGGTTATAACAGAATGGCACAATCGTAAAAAACAAAACATGGCAACAAAGAAAAAAATGAACTGACCCCTGTTCAAAAGTCTGCATACCCTTAGTTCTTAATACTGTGTATTGCCCCCTTTAGCATCAATGACAGCGTGCAGTCTTTTGTAATAGTTGTCTATGAGGCCCCACATTCTTGCAGGTGGTATAGCTGCCCATTAGTCTTGGCATAATGCCTCCAGGTCATGCAAAGTCTTTAGTCGCCTTGCATGAACCACACGTTTGAGACCCCAGAGTGTCTCGATGATATTAAGGTCAGGAGACTGTGATGGCGACTCCAGTACCTTCACCTTTTTCTGCTGTAACCACTGGAGGGTCAACTTGGCTTTGTGCTTAGGTCATTGTCGTGCTGGAATTCCAAGAGCGTCCCATGCGCAGCTTTCGTGCAGAAGAATGCAAATTGTCTGCCAGTATTTTCTGATAACATGCTGCATTCATCTTGCCATCAATTTTCACAAGATTCCCCGTGCCTTCAGAGCTCACATACCCCCAAAACATCAGTGAGACACCAACATGCTTCACAGTGGGGATGGTATTCTATTCACTATAGGCCTTGTTGACCCCTCTCCAAACGTAGCACTTATGATTGTGACCATAAAGCTCTATTTTGGTCTCGTCACTCTAAATTACAGTGTGCCAGAAGCTGTGAGGCGTGTCAAGGTGTTGTTGGGCATATTGTAACCTGGCTTTTTTGTGGCATTAGCGCAGTAAAGGCTTCTTTCTGGCAACTCGACCATGCAGCTCATTTTTGTTCAAGTATTGTCATATTGTGCACCTTGAAATAACCAAACCGTCTTTTTCCAGAGCAGCCTGTATTTCTCCTGAGGTTACCTGTGGGTTTTTCATTGTATCCCGAACAATTCTTCTGGCAGTTTTGGCTGAAATCTTTCTTGGTCTACCTGACCTTGGCTTGGTATCAAGAGATCCTCGAATTTTCCACTTCTTAATGAGTGATTGAACAGTACTGACTGGCATTTGAAAGGCTTTGGATATGTT
The DNA here is from genome assembly GCA_016801175.1 of Esox masquinongy. Classification (NCBI taxonomy): domain Eukaryota; kingdom Metazoa; phylum Chordata; class Actinopteri; order Esociformes; family Esocidae; genus Esox; species Esox masquinongy. The sequence continues at coordinate 22,282 of JACXGI010004943.1, forward strand.
TTTATATCCTTTTCATGTTTATAAAGTTCCATTACCTTGTTACACAGGTCTTTTGACAGTTCTTTTCTGCTCCCAATGGCTCAGTATCTAGCCTGCTCAGTGCATCAAACTCATTGACTATTTATTCACAGACACTAATTGCAATTTAAAAAGCAATAGGTGTGGAAAATTAACCTTTAATTGCCATTTTATCCTGTGTGTGTCACCTCGTGTGTCTGTAACAAGGCCTAACCTTCAAGGTTATGTAAACTTTTGCTCAGGGCCATTTGGGTGATTTCTGTAATCATTATAATTTAAAAAGGAACCAAACAACTATGTGATAATAAATGGCTTCATATGATCACTTTCCTTAAACAAAAGACAGTTTTGCATGATCAGTCATATTTTCAAAATCAATGCCAAAATTTCACAATTTCTGCCAGGGTATGCAAACTTATGAGCACAACTGTATTTCCAACCTGTTCCCCGTGGGAATCAAACCCACAACCTCTGGCATTGCAAGCTCCTTCGCTCTATAAACTGCGCTACATGACACCCTATAACCATGACGTTCCTAATTATGTCACCACTGTGCCTCTATCAAGAACAACAGTAATTATTCTCTAATGATTCTCTATGGTGCCTTTGTGTTCCAGATGTTTTTTTAAGTGATGGGTCAACTGTAGAATGTGTACAGTATATTTCCATAGCATATTTATAATCCTTTTGGTGTCAATCCAAGGGGAAAGTTAGAGTCGCTGGACCTTGGCCTTGGAGACGGGTGCTGTGACAGGGTTTCGGACTTCTACGACAGCCATTATTGAATTTCTAAGTGAGCTTTACTTTGTCTCACATTTCCAGTGTAACGATTAGAATATTGAAGCGCCAGTTCTAAAAGCATATGGCATCACTCATCCATTAAACGTTACATTACCATCATTCTTTTCAATCAATCAAGGGGATTGCAAATTCTTATCAGATATTGCTCTTTGAACACATTGGTTACACCGATTTGTGTATAAAAGACATGCCACGGACAACTGACAGTATCATTCGAGCCCGCTGGGTTTTTGGACAGACTATCACCAGACTATCACGCACGCTCACCGTTCCTTTGAAGGTAAGCGCTCCTGTTACTTCCACATAACCCATTGTTTTAACCATTTCAAGAATAATCCGAAGCTGTATTACAAGAAAACAAATACATATCTTGCATTTACAGGCATGGCACTGAATGGATTGTTGGTGTGTGCCCTTGTGGCAACACTCGTGGTGGTTGGTTTGGCGTCGCCCATATCCAAGTCAGGTGGCAACACCAAATCGAGCGGGAGGCTGTCCCAGCTGATGGCCAGCAGGAGGGAGGTGGTGGAGAACGCTGCGACACTGGGGCAAGACACTCAAACCCGTATGGAGCGGAGGGAGAGGATGTCGCATTTGTCGGAGGAGCAGCGCGAGTTCATGTCCAAGCAAATCATGCAGGCCATTTCAGGTGTGTGTGAATACTCCTGTATATATCTGTGTTACAGACGAAGGTCTTGGAGGTCAGGGTGGTGGTGGTAGAGTCACTCTAAGGCCACAGAAATTAAAACATGTTGGCAAATCATTTTAACATGACCCTGCACTAAATTGTCAGTTACGTCATGATTGGCTTATTTGGATAAAGGGAGACAGACGGAATGAGAGGAAGAGAGCATAAAAGAGAGACAAAGATATTAATCCAAAATGGTTTCTCTAGTTAGAAAGATTAAATATTTTGTTTCAAGATTTTGAAGTTGAATTTAAGTTAATTGATTGCACCAAAATTGTCCATGTCTATTTACAGGATTCATATAATAGTTCATAAATATTAATTTGGACCAATCGTCTTCTGAGCATTTATTAACACTCAAACAAATGTTCAGAAGCGACCCTCAGGACCCTCAAAGTACCCTACCAAGCACACCCCAACTTCAACCTCCAGTAGACATGTTCATGTGATCTACATTTTGTACACAAGATGTTCCTGTTCCTGCTTTTATCCTGTTTGGTGGTCTCTTGTGGTGATTAAATAACCACATAACATTTCACTATTTTGGGGTAGAAAAGAGAGATTTTCCTCATAATAGAAACACGTGTGTTCATTTCGATGAATCAAGCAAGTCCTCTGTTCATCTTCCGTTTGGTTTATGTAGGTTTGTATTGTTCGCAGAGATGATGAATGATTGTCCGGACCGCGACTACCAGGGCTGGGTGGACTTTGGACGCCGAAGCGCCGAGTGAAGACCCGCGGGTCAACTCTGAAACATTGGTCTGTTGTCAGAATATCCATCCCTATTAGAACGTCTTTAATAGCCCACATTCTGTATTTCCTGTGGCTTTTGTGTATATTTGGGCCACTTTTGCTGAGACAAAATATGCCTAGTCAAGGACTCACAAAATCAAGCTCTATGGTGTTCTCCACTTTTTGTCCCAGAGTAGGCTTAATCTGTGTATGGGAAACCGTCCATTTATGTTTTATTTTAACCCAATTGTAATAATAAACGCGTTTGCAATAGCTATTTCTAATAGACGTGTTTCATTCAACCATTTTTAAACATCACATGTAAAGAACTATACAGATGCGTCTGTTGGAAATACGATGTACATTTTAATTCACAGATGGTACAATTGATACACGCATTCACACCCATATACAACTCAGTGATTAACATGGATTCAGAAAACAGTAGTTCATTTCAACATCTGTGATATTGCTGTTTAGTTGATTTACCTATGACTATAAATGATCAAAACTTTCTACCGTCTTCCCTTTTGATTCGCAGTATCCTATGCCGTTTATCTACATATGATTGTCCAAACAGCCGAAAAAGCATCTAAAAAAAAGCATGCAGTCAACGATAATTTGGTTTTTGTACCGTTCTTTTTTTCCAGTGACTTCGCTTGCATCTGTTTTGTTTTCTCATAAGGTACCCCCTCAGTACAATCACTTTGGAGGAATTCACTTTGAATGCCCGACTACACTGTTTCATACAGCCCATCGTCATTACTCCCTATGACACGTAACACACGTCCACCAAAATCATGAGTTTATCCGTCAACACAGATACAGCAGATAAGACAACAAAAAAAGAAAAAAATGTCTACAATCTCTTGCTGTTGTCTTTCGTACAACACGACAGACGACCTGAACGCTTTTTGTAGAATTGACTAAACACAGCAGTTTACAGCGACTCACGTAATTGACGGCATTTCCAAGTAAAGCGTTTTACAATGGCTCGCAACTGGATGGGGGCTAGTGGGGCGTGCGGGTGCTTTGCGGTGCCATAAATAATCACATCGCTAATACCTCAGTGAACGTCGACAACGTAGCAACCTTTCAGTATGTTCAGTCAGTGGAGCATCTATTCATCGTTTTGTAACGGGGAGTGATTGAAGTGCTTGTGGTTTTACCGGAGTAAAGTGAATGTGGTTTTGCAATAGCAGCTAATAATGCAAACGGACATAGTGAAATCCAGTGCATCTTGGGTTTTCTAAATAAAGATATCTTGTATCTCTTCCAAAGTAATCAAAACGTAGTATGATTGTATCTGATGGTAAAAACATTGAATTTTTAAAAACGTTATGCAGTTCTTCCAACAACAAAAACAAGAGAAGCTGTGTTCTTTCTTTCATTCCTCGTAAAACCAGCGACAACCACGAAACAAAGGTATAACAATCAACGTCTGTTTTTCTTTGAGACGTTACACATCTTTTTCTCTTATAAAAAAAACTGTTTTCTAGCCAGCCGGTCCTGGGATCAGGTGATTCTCCTGAGAATGAACACAATGTCACACATTGTGGTGGAGACCTAGAATCTACAATAAATGAGTCCATTACAAAAAGAAGAGTGACTGTTCGCTACTAAACACAACAGAAACTCAAAATATGGCTCTATGGTTCTTGGGAGGCTCCATTTCGTGATGTACTGCTGTGGGCACCGAAGCACAACATGGCGGTACAGTAGCAGGAGAAAGGAGGAGGAGGTGTTGTCCTAGCAATTCTCAGACTCGGGCTTGACGCCTGTTTTGCCTGACTGCATCTTTCTCCTCTCTGTTGGGATTGGCTCCCCCCCGGGCCGCCACTCTGTGCAGCCCCAGACCCTGAAGCTTCTCCATCAAGTTGAAGCTGAAAATGTTCCTCCTCCCTCCTTCCTCCTTCGTGGCCGGGCCCCCACTTCCACCCCGCGCCTCTCCTTCCGTCTCAGGTCGCGTCGGGGCTGGGGATGGGGTCTGGTGGGGGTGAGGGACGGTGGAGCCAGAGATGCCCCGCTCCTTCAGCAGCCTCAGGAGTCCCAGTGATAGAGGAGGTGCTGGGGTGGAGGCCTCGGTGGAGGTGCGGCCGCCCTGGCAAGTGTCAAAGGTCAGCCCAAAGTGCTGCTGGGAGGAGGAGGAGGGGGGCGGCGGGGTGCTCAGATGCTCACAGCTCCCATGAGCGGACAGGTTGCAAGAGCAAAGGCTACACAGGAGAGAGAAAAACAGAAAAGGACCAATTAGAACCAACCAATCACACAGCCACCTTGATTATCTGTCACGTTCCCACTTTAAATAGTCCAAAGAGCAGAATTAGTCAGGGTGCAGGATTAGTTGGTTAGTACACCTCCAAGTGGTTCCCACTTCATGCCTGTAAAAGGTGGGTTACAAATGCTGCTAGTAGGAGTGAGTCCGTGGGCCAAGATTTTCTCTTCAGGGTCGTGCCCTGTGCCGGGAAGAGGTCAGTAACTGTTTAGATGAGGACAGGGGCAACGACGTGCAACCGGCCAAGCAAGTCAGCCGTAAAGTCAGTGCATATCGGTGGCACTAACCATAATAAAAACCTTCATTCGGTTGTGTTACAGTATCAGTGAGCAGTAGTGTTTTGTCAGTGACTTTTTGTCATTCAGACCATTAGCCTGGTTGCCAGTGTGTCTGCCGTAGGCTTTTATTACCGGCTGTAGCCGTACAGATGTTGCCTGCCACCAGGCTATGGGTTTGATGAGATGTGAGGTTAGTGGGGTCATGGTTTGGTAAGGTTAAAGGGATACATCTGTTCCTGCGGCTGTCTCAGCCCGTCCCAGGTGGTTCTTACTTTGTCTAGTAAGCCCACTTTAGAGGAAGAAGTGCTTGGACCAGCGTTTCCTGCCGCTGAGGGGGAGATGGTACAGAGGGTAAGGAAAGAAGCATCTAGTTTCGGGGAACAGAGAAAGACTGCAAAACATTTGTCAGGGAAGCAACACGACAGACCCCCTTTCGGTCATATCGAAGGCCTAGTTGTCCAACGTAATTTCTTTGTTGAATGAATGCACGGTAGAATGAATACCAAGACCAGGCCCGTTGATGAAACATGCGTGTGTTTCGCTTCACTTTGAGGTGAACACACGGCAGTGATTTGACTTGTTTCATTGAAATTCATTCAAACATCACTACACACCGTTAGGACCAGGTAGTTACCGATGATTTCCATGCCTCGGATGAAACTTCCAGGAAGTTATCATTGTCACCATATATACGTTCTTTGACAACAACAGACAAATAGTGAGTACGTTTTTGCGCTTGACCGTACGCTGCTTTCTTGGCCAGGTCTGCCTCAAGAAAGAGATTCTCATCTCAAGGGATGTCCTGGTTGAGGGCAAAAAAAAAGTGAAACGGGACTGTAAAAGAAAGTGTTACCAATGACTGGCTTGCATGTGACGCCGAGTGACAGCTCTTACCTTGAGGAGACTGGGAGCAGGAGGAACGGGTGGTGTCTCCGACATGTGGAGACAGTGCGGGTGGGAGGGGTCTGGGGGAGTTGGAGGCCGGAGGATGGAGGAGTGACTGCGGGGGATGGACACACTTTACACAACTACACGCAAATGTGAAAAAAAAAAAAAAACACAAACACACAACTGCGCCACTACTGACAACGGGTGAGAGCCACCCGGGAACCACGCGACAATGAGAAATGGGGTAATGATTGATGCACAGCGTCAGCATGAGTCTGAATGACGCCAAAACCTACCGCATGAGGGGGAACTTAGGGGGATATGGACCACAGTAGACATGTGATCCAAAGGGAAGGCTCCGGGGTCAACACCTGATTGTTCTTCCTCACCCAATCCGACGGACCTAAAGAGTTCCGTAGGAAGGGGGAGGGAGAGCGGTCAGATTTTGACACCAGAGCGACCGGTGGTATTAGTGCGCTTTGGGTTCGGGCGCGCACATACTTGCGCAGAGTTCAGACCCGTAATTATCTAGAAAAAAAAACAACCCCGTCGCCCCTTACCCATGGTGCCGTGGGCTCCGGTGGCCAAGCCGGCGGAGAACTGTGACAGGTCGGGTTCGTCCTCCTCCAGGTCATTGAGGCTGTACACGTGTTGCATGTCTATCTCCAGCTCCCGGAAGTCTTTGGTGAGGACGCCCGGGCGCGGGTGCAGTATCCCTCCCAGGTTGGGCTTGGCCAGCTGCTGCCAGTGGTGTAGGGTCACGGAGCCTGGAGGAGATGTGAGACAGAGGGGCACCACTGAATATGTGATCTACCCCAGAGCAAGAACATTCTGGAACACCTAAACAACTGCCAGAAGACCTACATAACAGAAGGCAGAAACCTCGTCCGGGAGATGGATGGTGTTCGTTTATGGCCTACTTCAACGATCCTGACAAACTTTCATTTAGTACTTTTAAGTAAGGTAGTGGTGTTACATGACAGTGGCGCAGCCACAAGATCAGCCTTACACTTCGCAATACTGCTTTTATTTCCCATGGTCAAATAGGTAAAACTGATTCTAGAGCAGCGCTCCAATTCTAGTGGGCACAGGATCTCCCGGCTCACCTTCCAGGGGCTTGACAATCTGCAGGCGATCAGGCAGGTAGGAGCGCGAGCCCCCCGACCCGGCTGAGGAGTGCACTGAGCTGCCGTTGGAGTAGTTTGTCCCCGTCGACGCCAGTGAGCCAGACGCCAAGCTGTCGTTGGGCGTCAGGAAGCCGCTGGAGCTCAGCTCCCCGCCCTCCTCGCCCTCGTCACTGTTCCCCTGGTTGGCGGCAGCCAAGGCGCGGAGTTTGCGTTCGCGCTCCACCTCGAAGAAGGGCCGCTCCGACGCATGGCTCCGCTGGCGGTCCGATAAGCAACGGAGGGCTGCTTCGAGGTCCTGACCTCCTGGCATGCCCGGTTGGCCCAGACGTTTCGGACCAGTCCCTCTGAAAGGAGAGGAGAGAAGGAGAGGGCATCGGTATACAGTACATTCACTGTTGACACAGTAGACGCTAAAAAAAGTCCAAGAAACAGGTAAAAAGTAGAAAAAGGAGAGTTGGGGAAACCAAAAGGAAACACACCCGAAACAGACACCAGTCTCACCTGTTGTTGTCCTCTGGGTTTGCCACGTCTCCCAACCTCGACGCGCCACTCGGTGCTTTGTCCTCTAAGGTGAGGCTGGCGCTGTCCGAGCCGTAGTAGCTGGTGCGGGGCGTGGAGGTACGGCTGGAGCGCAGCGACCCGGGGCTGGAACCGGGCACCGGGCCTGGCGAGGGGCACCGCGAACGCAGCCTCACCGACTTGTTCGCCACCTTAACCGTCTCAAACACGCGCCACGGGTGACTCCTGTGGATGACAGAGATGGGCTGAATCAGACTAGTGGGTTTGACAATGTGCCCTTCAATAAGTTTTACATGTCAGTGTTTACCGAGTATTTACAAAAATGTTGCAGTGTATTTTACGTACATTTAAAATCTGATTTAGTGAAAAAGCAATTCTTAAACATTTGAAATATTTTATTTTACTTACTGTGCTTGTAGACATTGATTAATCATTTATTCATTGTTTTGAAATGTGTTTTAGTAGTAGAAATTGTAATGACTAGATATAGCGGAGGAAGTACAAAACTGATTCATTATTTGATAGGATACACTGAACAGGTATAATTGTGTAAGGTGCCTAGCTTAAAAAGTTGAAGAACTACTGTAAGTGTGTTCATTTATGGAAATTGTATACACATTTATGTAGCTAGAGTTGATAAAAGTGTTTAAGATTTTTCATTTGGGACAGCTAGATAAGCTAGTTTGGTGTCTCTAGCTTAAACCAGTCAAGAGTGAATGTAAATGGGTTGAAGTATGCTAAGGGTGCTACATTTATGCTAATTATAGTTTTTCGATAATTTTAATAAGTTAGGAAAAACTAAAAGTTTATAAGTAGGTATTTTATTGACCAAGAAACATGACTTTTTGGAATAGAAACCACTGTGTTTTTGTGGTTCTCATTCAAACTCATGCTAACTTATAGTTAAAATACTTTTGAATCAGAAAGCATATATAGCATCAAAAATCCTTTCACGATCAATATACATACTGTAAGTCTAAGATATTTTCTTCCCATTAAAATGTATCGGGAGCTGTTTTAAATGTTGTTTTAGTTTAAGTGTAAAAAAAAAAGCTAATTTTAAAGCTAATAATGACAATAGTTTTAAATATTTTATTTAAAACTAATATATTTATTTTTAGCAAGCACGCCAACCAAGCTGTTTTTGTTTAATCAAATATATTTGGTAACACGTCACCTTTGGCACATACTGTATCTGATATACCAGCACTGTAATTCTAGTGTAGTCTCATTGTTATCTATGTTTCATGCTTTCACAGTGACTTACTTGTACTCTGAGGGGGCGGGGCTGTCCAGGCCCTTCCGGAAGGTGCCCTCTATCTCGGCTGCCAGGGAGTCCATGGGGAACACGGCCGACAGGGCACTGTAGCGTTGCACCGTGCTGTTGGGAAGGCTCTTGTTCCGCAGGTTCTTTATGTCCTCTCTAGCTTCCTGTAGCATGTCCTCGCTCTCAGAGTACTTGTCCTGCAGGTCCTTCAGCTGCCACCAGGGGGAGACAGAGATCAGTAACTAAAGCGGCAACCTGTAGGCTTCAGGCAGAGATCTAGAATCCGGTTACATTCCCTATATTCTTAAAATAATGTGGGGAAATGCCAAAAATGTCCTCAGATTAGTGTTAAACAGTAACTTCATCCCGCTGCTGTGTTATGATTCATAGAAGATGTTGCATTGTTGATCGTGAGAGAGTGAGAAGAATCTGTGCTGTGATTACCTCTGCTCTGAGCTGTGATTGGCTCTCCCGCGAGGCGCTCAGGTGCTGGGCTAGCTCTTCGTTGTCCGCGGTGAGCTAAAAGAACAGAGCGGGGAGTGAATACCAAGACTGAGGCAGGGTGTGTGTGAAAAAGATAATGCTTCAACTAGAAACCATACTGTGGATGTCAGCTAGAGTGCAAATGTAAATACTTGACGAGTTTGTCTTGACCTACTCCTTTGCAGCGTGCCTGCAGGTCAACGATCTGTCCGAGCAGGGAGCTGATCTCCTCCTGCTGTCTGAGCGAGTCCTCCACCTTCCTGGCCAACTCATCAGACAGGTCCGCCACCCGCTTATTCACAGAGGCTGAGGGGTGGGTAGGAAGAGGGTTAGTGTCAACAAACTGCGATCGCATACAGCTTCCGCTGTATTCCCCTCACGGGTTCACTTGTCTCTGGCCGTGGGATATTGGCCATACACCACACCCGCTCGAGCCTATTTGCTTAAACGGTACGTTATGGTAGACTTACAGAGTTCCTCCACACAGACCATCATCAGCTCCTGCTCTTGTTCCTCATAGTTTGTGGTTTCTGAGGTCAGGTCATTGGCCTGTAAAGTAACAAAATTGGTCGCTTTAGCGTTAGCGCATTCCATTCCATTAGCACAATCTCTTGAATGATTGAAGGTATGTGTACATGAGTGAAGAAGCCATAATTAGCAATTAGCAAGTTTCTAATCCACGTCAATCACTGCAGGTATTCAGAAGTAGCCAGAGTTACATACCACACAGCGAAGTTTGAGGTTCTCCTCCTCTAGACCTTTGAGTTTCTGGTGTATGAAGTCATAGTGGACAAAATTACTGAGGGAGTTCGACGACTCGTTCCTCTTCATTCTAAAAACATGTTGAGAGGAAGAGGCCAGTCAGTCATTTGTTTACAGGCCAAAGTTGTGTTGATATGCCTTACGGGATGTAGTATGTGTAATCTGCATTGTGTGTGTGTACTCACGATGAGTTTGACTCGGAGGCATTCTCAATCTCCTCGGAGCTGGCATACAAGTGGAGCAGGTCGTCTCTCATGGAGAGCTCATGACGCAGCTGGGCTATCTGGTGAATGACGAAGTAGACCCCAGGTCAGACTCATCTAGGATCTGTATGACTAGGATCTTGCTAAAGAGTTTACCTAGAACCTGCTCCAGCCCAGGGTTATCGGGTCTAGAACCTTCTGACCCAACCCAGCATAAATGCAACGATTCAGGTCTAAATCAATGTTTAATTAGGTACATCAACGCCAGGCTGGTACGAAACACCTTGTTCCCTTTTGCCTTCATATTCCAGTGCATGTATTTCCCTGGCTAAATTGCTTCAGAACTAACGAAGGATGTCTGTGTTCTGTCTGTTTTGTGAGGTAAATCCAAGCAGCCCTTCAGGGATGGTTTCCTACCTCTTCCTTAGCAATCTCAAGCTGTTCGTCCAACAACTCATTACGTGCTGTTAGGTCACGGTTCTGCTTGAGCAGCGATTGGCCAATCCGGGCGGCCAACTCGAGGTCTCGCTCTTTCTGCAAGACAACAAGGGTTTGAAAAAGATGTTGTTTCTCCTGTGATGTAGTTATGGACTAGTTTCAAGCAGAGATGAAAAAGTGCATTCTTGTTTTACCGTTACTTGGGACAAAATATTGATATCAATAATTTTGTAATGTTTTGGAACACACAATTTTAAATGACAGCTCGTTTGCGATTAACTGTAATATGGTGAAAGAAGTTAACTCAATTACATGTTTAAATGTTGACAATCTTAATTCAGTTACACATTATTCTACACTACTGTATTAGTCCCAGGGGAGATTACCTATGGAATTTTCCATGAACTTACCTCTTCCAGCAGGTGGGTAACAGCCTCGATGTCATGGTACGTTTTGGTGACCTGGCCCACTCTTTCTGAACACAGCACTGTGGGACCAAGATTGGGATGGGGTAAGAGAATGACCTGGTTATGATCAGCGTTGGGGAAAAGTACACAGTTGGCATTGTAGGGTAAAAGTAAAGGTAATTTTAATAGAATGATTCAAGTTTCAATTGAAAATCACCCAGTAAAATATTACTTATTTATTGGAAAAATAAAGTAATGTGAAAGTTAAGTACACCTCCTGGCAAGCTGTCTTTTCTTTTACATATTTGGAAATATGGATATGTAATCTTTACTTTAACACGATTGAATATTGACATTACTTTGTAGAGCAGAGGCTTCTTCCTTCCTGACCTCCCATATAGGCCAAGTTTGTGCAGTGTCTTTCTGACAGTTGACTCACACACTTTCACATTGACTGTGGAAAGAGATGCCTGTAGATCCCCTGATGTCACACTGGGATTCTAAAAGACTTAAACGATTCTTAATGAGCAACTTTCCGTCATTTCTTGACCTGAATTTGGTGGGACGACCTGTTCGTTGCCAGTGCTCTGGAATTTTTTCCATTTGCAGATGATCTTTGTCCATTTGTCTTTTGATCTTGGCATGATGTGTTACCACACACCAAGTTTCTAATATTTCTGGAAGGATATATATATACTCTCTAATGACTTTCTAATAATCTGCACCTGTTTTGGTGAACATGATTGTAAATTTAAATGTAATGATGTAAAGGTAGGAGTGTACTAAGAATTTCGGCATACGGCATTTCTGTTCACTTTAATTTTGGTGTAATCTGTTAAATTGGGTTACCTTCATCAATAAATGTGGTTGGAATTTAGCTCAGATATCTATGTTTTTTTAATATAAAATGTTAAATCGGAATATACAGTACCAGTGAAATGCTTGACTGGTATTGTACATAAATACAATTATACAATTTTTTATGGTTTTGAATAAAATAATTTTCTCAGTGATGTTCACTGAAGGTTAGAGTCCTATTATTTTGAGCGTGAAATCAAGCTGATAAACAACAAGAATTTTACACAGACTTTTTTTTCAAATTTACCAAGGGTACCAATAATTCTGGAGGGCACTGTAGATACATATATGAAATACTTATTCAGCAAAGTGTCAGAATGTATTCCATCAGAATTTAGTAGTGACGCTACAGAATTTTCTCTCGTGTTTATTGAAAGAGAACTGTCCCACAGACAATTTTTAAGTTTCAGACAAAGGACCATGTGGTTATTTCTAAAAACGTTAGTCAAATACTACGCTGCTGAAGTTCTATGGAAAGAACATCACTATTGCTGTTTTGTGTTTACATTAATTATTTTCTATGTTCATGGACTGTATACATTGCACAATATTACATATTATACAACATTATACAGTCTACAGCTCAAATGTTGAAAACAATTAACTGAACAGCGTGAATGGAAATCAACTTTTAATTATATCAATTTAAGGCATGGATTTATGCTATTTTATGAATTTTAAGGTAAATCATTTTCGATTTCAAACAAGATTTCATTTTTTATTTGTAGGTAGACAAGGGCAGACCAACACTCAGAGATAATTTGTAAGGAAACATTTGTGTTTAGTGAATCAGATCAGAAGAAGTAGGGATAATAAGGGATGTTCTCTAAGTGTGTGAATTTCAGCCTTTTACTAAGCATTAGTAGTTTCAGGATTAATTGAAAACCAAACTTTGACCACCACAGTAATACTAGCAACTAATCCTTTGAGAGGTGAAACTGTCTAGTTGACCAGGTCATTATTATGGTCATTATCATCCTCAGTGACCAACAACCATCCCCTCTCTTTTTGTGAATGACTCGTTGTCAACAACAGTTAACAGGACACAGCCTGTGTGCTGACCACTACATTACCATGACCCAGTCAGCCAGTGCTTAGCCTCTTAGAGCCTGATCTCATTACACGGATAAGACCCATTTCTCTCCGCCCGATATAAATATACCTCAGTAAGGAGCTGCTGTAGCACACTGGAATGTGAGCGATAAGGAGAAGGTTAAATATCTGTGGCCGGGATTACAGAAAAGCTAGTGACAGTCAGGACCATTTGTTTAGGTCTTGTTCATTTGCTGGAGGATGGTCATTCTGCCCCTGTTCTGTGGGGGATATTGAGTGATGCTGAGTCTTCAGAGGTGTTACAATGATGCCGCTTATATACAGGGTTACTTTATGTACTTACACCAATGTCTTTTTTATTTCAACAGGATTTGAAAAAAATTATTTCACCCATGATGTATTTATTTTCCTTCATCTTGCAGAGACGGCCTCATGCATATTAAGAGTACACACAACATGGGGAAAAACATTCTTAAGGTCATACCCCTATTTTCAATTCAGTCATCCAATCCTTCGATCAGCAGCCTAGCCTGCCTCTAAGAATATACGTACTATCTAAGTGAGGGGCAGTGTTGGACCACAAAACATGCTGACCTCGCAAAACTATTAGAAGAGAGTAAAAAAAAAACAGGGCAAGGCACTATCATGAGAAGATCTTGTCTTGGGATACTGAGCCAGTCTGCATCAGTAGATGGTGGTGGAGTTGGTGCCAACAGTTAGTACAGATGTCAGAATGAAGAATAACATACTGTAGGCTGGAGATATACCCGTTTAAAATCAGGTCAGGTAGCCCAGCATTTTGGATGGCAGAGCAGTGAAAGAGGGTTTTGCTATTACAATGCCACTTTGAAAAATGAGCCCCAGTAAATAAAGCTCTGTAAAAACAAACATAATTGCCCTAACACTGGCAGGCTTTAAGTACTTTCGGGGTTAACTGCTAATGTTCCATTCTGGTAGTACAATAAAAATAGATCTGCCATTGAACAAAGGTTAATTTGTTAATAGGTCTAGGCTTATTACCATTACAATAAGTTGTAGACTAAGAATAATCAAAGAACAAAACTATAATTGGGTAACTGTAATGGAAAGACGTGAATCCACTAACTGGTTAATAATACTATTAGCAACAAAAAATACATTCACAGAATGAAGGCCAACATACAAACTAGCTAACCTCCTGCAAATCCAACAGTTTAGTTTATTTAAATCAAGTTATGTTATGCTAAATCCTTATTTAGCTTCACCAAAATCTTTTCAATCCTTACAAACTCAGTTTGTATTAAAAAAAAAACTAAATCTGCATTTTCTCAAAAAAAGACGACAATTTCAATATGAATCTGCAGTTTATTTGGTTGGACAATCAAGAGAAGATCCTATCCAGCAGTCAATGTATTTACTTCAACTCCTTTTCACCACGCCAAGCCCCATGGTGTCCTTTTAAATAGAAAGCATCTGACAGGACTTTCCCTGTAAAAGCAATGGCTTTGTAGAGTAGATGACTCAATCCTCTGTGAGCAATACACACTGAATTATGACTTTTTGAGACCCCACTACAGTCTCAAGGGGGCCTCTGACAGAGGGATTATTAGCTTGCTGTGCCCTAACTGACAGGGTTCAGGACAGATCCTCTACATCACCTACCAACAGGGTCCATGGGGAAGGAACCCACAAGCTCAACGGTGGCCTCTGAGTCTGATCCACACAACAGACGTTGTGAGCCATTCTGCCAGTCATCCCGGTCATCCATTTCAGGTATCAAATACAGGGAACTATATCTTCTTGAGATAGGCTGGAGAAACCGGAATGTGACATCACAAAGCCTCTTCTTATCCAGGCCCAGTTTCCCAAAAGCATTACAGCTGAGTTCATAGTTTGAACCGCAAGATCCTATGTCGTCTGACGCCTTTAGGAAACCGGACTTTGATCTGTTTAGCCGTGTGGTGCATGGGTCGGAATGACAAGGATACCACGGGCCCGCCTAGTGGGTCAATGGGGTTCACAGATTCAGTAATTCAAGGCAGTATAGCAGTGCCAGTTAATCACAAGGTCCAATTTGTCTCCATAAAAATTAAGGCTGGAACGATACCAGTGTCGCAATCCAAATTATTATCATGGGATGGAAAAAAACACTGACTTAACTTCTGGGGGAAAAGCCCTGTTGTTGGAAAAAAAAAATATTACGTTGACATCTATTAATTGATTTTCAAGCTGTAGAACACAACATTACATACAGCAGCGTTTTTAATGACCAAAGACTTTGGTCTTGTTTGTGTTATAATTGTTTCCATGGAAAACGTATTGCAATACTAGCCCTGGTACACATGAAGAATTACATGTTGCATATTATATGAAACATATTACATATCAACTACACTACCATTCAAAAGTTTGAGGTCACTCAGAAATGTTTTTTTGTTTTTTTGTCCATTAAAATAACGTCAAATTGATCAGAAATACAGTGTAGGAAAAAAAGCCATATCACAGACTGGCCAATAAAAAGAAAAGATTAAGATGGGCGAAAGAACACAGACACTAGACAGAAGAAGATTGGAAAAAACTTATGGACAGATGAATCTAGGTTTGAGGTGTTTGGATCACAAAGAAGAACAATCGTGAGAAGCAGACCAAATGAAAAGATGCTGGAAGAGTGCTTGATGCCATCTGTCAAGCATGGTGGAGGCAATGTGGTGGTCTGGGGGTGCTTTACTGGTGGTAAAGTGGGAGATTTGTACAGGGTGAAAGGGATCTTGAAGAAGGAAAGCTATCACTCCATTTAGCAATGCCATGCCATACCCTGTGGACGCCGCTTGATTGGAGACAATGACCCAAAGCACATCTCCAAACTATGCAAGAACTACTTAGGGAAGAAGCAGTCAGCTGGTATTCTGTCTATAATGGAGTGGCCAGCACAGTCACCAGATCTCAACCCTATTGAGCTGTTGTGGGAGCAGCTTGACCGTATGGTACTTATGAAGTGCCCATCAAGCCAATCCAACTTGTGGGAGGTGCTTCAGGAAGCACGGGGTGAAATCTCTTCAGATTACCTCAACAAATTGATAACTAGAATGGCCAAAGATCTGCAAGGCTGTAATTGCTGCAAATGGAGGATTCTTTGACGAAAGCAAAGTTTGAAGGACATAATTATTATTTCAATAAAAAATAATTATTTCTAATCTTGTCAAAGACTATATTTCCAATTAATTTTGTTACATATCCTATTCAAACTCATTTCAGTTATGTTTTCATGGAAACAAGGATATTTCTAAGTGACCGCAACCTTTTGCACGGTAGTGTGTATTCAACCTCTAGCTGTGCATCATCCAAGAATAAATCATTAGCATCGTTATTAATTACATGAAATACTAAATGATTCATGATACAGTAGATTTAAAAATGTATATTTGCCAAAACTACACCCATATTGGCATGTTTGGTCTATTTGAGCATCATGAAATCCAAAGCCCTGTGTGTCAGTGCTTTCAGATTTCAGCCATGACTGAGCTTTACAGTATAGCTGTTTGCACATCCCACAAACAGCTATACTGTAATTGTGTGATTACATATTAAAATTCATCCAATTCTATTCGGTCAGTTGTGTAACAGTTATCTAAAGCCATCGATTTTCTAGAAACATCTGTTCGTTTTCTGGGTCTGTGCAAGCTACTATGCCAGTGACGCAGTGTGCTGATGAAAAAGGTCCCAGTCAACACACTGCAACACATTCAGACAAAAGATAGTGAGGTTATTTTCTAAAAAAAAGTGGGCAAATACTACAAGACAGTTGTACACCACTGAAGTTCTATGGATAGAATATTCCTAGTGTATCATAATTTAAAATGAATTATCTGAGAAATTTCCATCCATCCTTCAGATTCCATCCTAACACCCAAAATGTATTTTCGTTCAAATTAATTATTTTCTATATTCATGGTTGTATACTTTGCAGATTATTTCATATTATACAACACTATATATCATACAGTCTACTGCTCAAATGTTGACTGAACAGCGTAAATGGAACTTGTAATTTATTGCATGGATTATCATTGTTATTTTTGAGCGAATGGACCCTCATTCTCCTTACTTATGTTTGTATTTTTTTTACTGAAAGGGGGTACCAGAGGGAGGGGAGTGGGATATATGTGCATGGAGCTAAAGAGTATCCCTGGGGAATGGATTCTGTAACATTCCCTGTCTGTTTTCATTTATATCAGTATACATTTTTACGCTAAAATTCTTTTAAATGCTCTCTGAAACAAGTATTGAGTAACATGAAAACATTTTCCAATATCCCAAAATGATTAAATTTCTAAACCCAAGCTGATACGATCAATCCCATCTTCACGAAAACCCAGCCATCGGGACAAGAGCCCGGTACTAGAACAGAGTCAGGACCTTCGCCTCCTAAAAGCCCTAAAACATTAACACGCCCTGTTCCACCGCAGCCCAAAGTCAATGACACTCAAAGACACTAAGACTCACTGCATAATGGACCGCACTGTTTCTGAGGGCAAACACGCGGCACCATAGCCTGGACCAGTGACCTTCACACGCTATCGGGACAAACTCAGTAGATTTGGCATCGGAGGTGACCAGCAGCTTAGATTATACATTTGGCAACCCGCAGGAGATAAGCCAGCCTTTGTGCATTCCCAATGACAAATGTTAACTCAGACAAACCAGTTTCATACTAAATGTACATATGGCCTGTGAATAAACAAACCATGTGTTTTCGGTGAATGACAACAACGCCGAATGAAAAAGACTCATACGCCACAACATGAACGCATAAGCAAGTTGGCAGGCATCCCGTCACTTAGCCGTTCAGTAATCGGCAGGGATTCTGTGGCATGCTTACGGCTGCGGTGTGTACCAACACGACAGAATCGAGGCTGTGCCACCAGCTCATCTCCCCCACCCGCGTGCCCCCTCTCCGTCTCAGCCTCCTCCGCTCCCCCCCTCAATCGCCCTCTTCTCCATCCTCCTCAGGCTCCCTCACCTTGCATCAGCTCCCTGCAAAGGATCTCTGTATGTTGCTTTCCCCCATCCTCCGCCTCCTCTTCTTCCTCCTCCTGGCTCCCGTTGCCGCTCTCCTTCTCCTCCTCCTCCTCCTCTTCGGAAGCTGAGGAGCTCCACACCTCCATGGGAAGCAGACTGGAGCCCTCTATCCTTCCGACTGGTGTGGAGTTCTGTTCTCCTCTTCAGTCCTCTACGGTCACTGTGATTC
This sequence comes from Esox masquinongy, assembly GCA_016801175.1. NCBI lineage: Eukaryota > Metazoa > Chordata > Actinopteri > Esociformes > Esocidae > Esox > Esox masquinongy. Next base: position 40,303 of record JACXGI010004943.1, read on the forward strand.
GTCCGTTTCTTCCGGTGGCTTTATTCCCATTCCACAATGCGCCACTGCAGTATGTGTACAGAGCAGGTGCCTGTGTGCTTCCACCAGCGGTTGTGTGGGTATGAGCTACATGAGTGTCAGAGAGAGAGAGGATACTGGGCTCCCCTCTGAGTTGATAATATGTAATCCCTCTGACTGGGAGGTCCATCTGTCGACACACCCCCTGCTTATATCTACCTGGCCACATGGATTGAGGGAAACTGGGAGGGTGCGGACATGTCAAAGGAAGCTTTTGAAAAGAACAAGCCAGAAAAAAATAAATGACAGATAGTGTATTGTAACATAGCATCAGCATTCAAAATGCAAGTTTATGCGAGGTTAATCCACGGAAACAAATGCACGTCCTGAATTAGTTTGGCTGGGGGAGGCAGTTCTACCCCGCCGAGGATTAGTAAGATGGTACGTTCCAGCCAAAGCCATGACTGCTGTCACGTAATGCTGGTGCAGACTTGGCAGCTGACAGAGGGTGAGGGATGCTCCACTGTACACAGGGACTGAGGGTGTGTGTTGACTGTTTTGGTGGAAAGGAGGAGGATATGTCAAGGTTTTTGCAGAAGTGCAGCCCTTCAAGGTTCACCAAGCACTTCAGGTACATTGAGAAGACTTATTAATTACATATGTTCCACCATACTACCAAGCTGCTAATTTCAAATCAAATGAAGTGCAATGACGAAACGACACCGATACCAGGTATATTTTACACACAGCAACTGAAGATAAGGAAATCGGGTGCGACCCTGGATCAACACAAGCTGCACCCCTGCCGTCTAGACTTCATCGCATCATCATCATCGTCGCCACTGCATCTACGCAGTACACTCCCAATGTCGGCTCTGGCACTCAAGTGTCCCACCAATCAAATATTAACCTCTTCCTCATAAAAGTTTTAATCTGCAGGGAGCTTCTTTCAGGTCAGGTACGGCACGCAAGGAGCTGCGGGCGTTGGCAAGGACACAACATCTACCGTCTCCCCTTTACTCTCCCTGTCTCGTTCTTTTGCATCCCACTATCCCGTTTCATCCCCCCATTCTACTCTTGTTTTCTAACCACGGTTGTATAACTGCTCCTCAAACAGAATGCATTAGCCAGATAGGAGGCAACACCCTTAAAATACCACACGTTTCATAACAATTATATTGGCCCGTCCCTCGAATACCTGACTGATTGAAATGAAAGAATCAGGTCAAGCTACAAAAGGGGTTTGTTGAGGCAGGTAACCAGAAATTCAAGTGACATATTGGATAGGTTAAGCTGGAGCTAACGCGGCTAAAGAGATACTGTGTCAAGCCCTTTGTCTCTGACAAAAAGAGCACAGGCCCAAAATAAACTATTAACAGATGAGTAAGATTTATCTTATTTGAACTGTCAGACACCTACAGTTATGCTAAAGAATGAAATACCAGACTGGCTTGCTGACAGACTTTACCGAATCTAGCCATGCACAGATTACAATTTATTTAATATTATTTAACATAAACTGTCAACTATTATGATATCTTTAATATGGACGACAGATGGATAACACCAGTTCTGGATGCACTGACAACTCTGACACCAGAAGCCATTGGCAGCGTCCTAATATAACAACAAATAAAAGCAAATGGGACGGGACGGAGAGCAGGTTTCACGGTCCAATATTTGACTAAGAAATAAGAACACGCCCGCAAGTCAGGTCAATGATCAGCTGCCTTAAATATCTACAGTCAAACCAAAACAACACCATGAACTCTATATCACGGATTAGAGATCTCATGAAGATAAATTAGATAGATACATCATCCATTGACCCATAAGGAAATGTGTGAGAGTGGAGTCGCGCTCTGTTCTTAGAAGTAGTCGAACAACCACTGCAACAGCAAAACAAAGAAGTGACCTACAAAGTCAATAGGGTGCCATTGAACCGAAGACTGGGCTTGTTAAATGTGTCTGTTTATTTACATGGGCATCTATCCAGATCCTGCATACCACAGTCAGGTTAAGACTGAGAAAGTGGTATTGAAGTCAACAAAGCCTGAGACACTGGATTACTTATTTATTCAGTCTAAAACTAGAGAGGGGAGACGCAGTGTTATTAAAGGGTGACACGAAGCAGTGAGAGCGTTTTACCAAAATATTTTCAAGTTACAGTTAAATAATGATTATGGGCTTAAAGTGCAGTCTCTCAGCTTTAATTTGAGGTTATTCACATCCAAATTGGAGGAAGGGTTTAGGAATTACAGCTCTTTAATATGTACCCCCCCCGTCTTTTTCAAGGAACCAAAAGAAATTGGACAATTGACTCAAAACCTGTTTCATTGACAGGTCTGGGCTATTCCTTCATTATTTCTTCATCAATTAAGCAGGTAAAAGGCCTGGAGTTGATTACAGGTGTGGCATTCGCATCTGGAAGCTGTTGCTGTGAACCCACAACATGCAAGTGAAACAGGCCATCCTTAGGCTGCAAAAAAATATCCATCAGAAAAATAGCAGGTACATTAGGAGTGGCCAAATCAACAGTTCAGTACATTCTGAGAAAAAAAGAACGCACTGGTGTGCACTGCAACACAAAAAGGCCTGGATTTCCACAGAAGACAACAGTGGTGGATGATCATAGGATCCTTTCCATGGTAAAGAAAAACCCCTTCACAACATCCAGCCAAGTGAAGAACACTCTCCAGGGGTAGGCATATCATTATCCAGGTCTACCATAAAGAGAAGACTTCACAAGAGCAAATATAGAGGGTTCATCACAAGGTGTAAACCATTCATAAGCCTCAAGAATAGAAAGGCCAGATATGACTTTGCCAAAAAACAAAAAAAAGCTGTCTCAGTTCTGGAAAAGCATTCTTTGGACAGATAAAACTAAGATTAACCTGTACCAGAATGATGGGAAGAAAAAAGTATGGAGAAGGCTTGGAACGGCTCATGATCCGAAGCACACCACATCATCTGTAAAACACGGTGGAGGCAGTGTGAAGGCATGGCCATGCATGGCTTCCATTGGCACTGGGTCACTAGTTCATTGATTATGTGACAGAAGACAGAAGCAGCCGGATGAATTCTGAAGTGTATAAATTCAGTGAAGCTGATTGGACGGCGCTTCACTTTACAGATGGACAATAACCAAAAACATACTGCGAAAGCAACCCAGGAGTTTTAAAGGCAAAGATGTGGAATATTCTGCAATGGCCGAGTCAATCACCTGATCTCAACCCGATCGAGCATGCATTTCACTTGCTTTAGACAAACTTAAGGAAGCCAAAAGACCCACAAACAAACAACAACTGAAGACAGCTGCAGTCAAGGGCGTAGGAGCCGGGGGGGGGCGGAGGGGACATGCCCCCACCAATATTAGAAACGGGTTAAAGTGATAGTGAATGATTTGAAAAGAAGAACGCCTGCTAAAACGATTTGCACAATCAATGTCTTAGTCTTCACCATACTGTAGGGTCTGCAAGTTGCTAGCTAAGTAATGGACGAGCCACCACCAGTCAAGAATGGAGTGTAATTAGCTAAGGTTCTTGGAAACAATCTTCACACCACAGCTGGCAATTTTTTCCTTCAGTTTTTTCCCTTATGTTTTGAATCATCTAGATATAGCTAAAGTGTGTTCAATATTTTAAGAATTTGGTTTATGCTATGTATGTTCATGGCAAGACAGTGATAGACATGAACAAACAGGCAAGGAGGGATAGAAAGAGGCCACAAACCAACAGGTAAATCATTGATTAGTGCCACGCCAAGATAGACTGTTGAAGATAGCAGCTGAATTTAGGATTGTACTGTATGTGTTTGCTTTATGCAGAAGAGAGGCTGTCATAACAATAACATTGGTCAGAAAGGCAGGCAGAGTGAGGCAGAGAGAGGCCACAAACCAGCAGGTAAGATAGTGAGTATTAATTCAAGGTGGTCTATAGGAACAGATTGGAAAACTTAAAGCTGGACTCACATGCCTGACTGAGATGTTATCAACATCATTGTAGTATTAGTCATTTTAAAAGTTATTCTGGTTACATTATCATCAATCTGAAATGCCTTTCCAGCTGAAAAGTCCCACCATCCACTCTGGTTACATTATCATCTATCTGAAACGCCTTTCCAGCTGAAAAGTCCCACTATGCACTCAGGTTACATTATCATCTATCTGAAATGCCTTTCCAGCTGAAAAGTCCCACCATGCAAAAAAAATCACACACAGTATTATTTACCAATGCTAGTTAAGTCAAACTGGAATTTTCACACTGAACGCTTGAGTCCTAGCAACACCCGCAAGGCATCGGTACAGAAAGGCAACATTGTGGAAACAATTATCACCCCCAGAATTTTCAACCAGACTACCTCAGAGCGAAACTGTGTCGGTTGCACTGGTCCTAATTGCACTTCATTGGTCAAGAATGCCTATGCCTTTTTTAACCAGAGCATGTCTATATCTAACGTAGTCATGGACAAAGAGAATCAAACTACAAGTGGATTCTAGAAGTGGAAAAACATTGAACTACATATGAAATATTTTTGGTGAATACATTAACATTTACACTGTAGTCAAATGTGTTCCCCCCAATATCAGAGTCACTCCTACACCCTTGGCTGTAGTAAAGGCCTGGCAAAGCATCACAAAGGAGGAAACCCAGTTTGGTGATGTCCATGTGTTCCAGACTTCAAGCAGTCATTGCCTGCAAAGGATTCTCGACAAAGTATTAAAAATGAACATTTTATTTATGATTGTGTTAATTTGTCCAATTACATTTGAGCCCCTGAAATAAGGGGGCTGTGTATGAAAGTGGTTGCAATTCCTAAACATTTCATATTATATTTTTGTTGAACCCCTTGAATTAAAGCTGAACGTCTGCATTTCAATTGCATCTTGGTTGTTTCTTTTCACATCCATTGTGATGGCGTACAGGGCCACAATTATGAAAATTGTGTCAGTGTCCAAATATTTCCGGACCTAACTGTATGTGGTGAGCGAGTCAACTGATAGATGGAGCAGACGAAAAACAAGTCGAGGTGAATCTGAGCAAAACTGGTGCACATTGAGGCATTCTGCCAGAGACACGCCCGAAAGAGATGGACAGGAGCTTAGTGTGCTAAAAACCAAACCTCCACATGGGACCAGGTATTAGACAGCTGTGCCTCGATAGCCAATCTACCTGTCTGTCCAGTCTCCTGCTAAGCAGGATTGGGTGAATGGAGGGTAAAGCCTGTCCTACCTTATGTGGGAGTAAGTCATGCAATCCTTCGAGACTTGGCTAACCATTTACCTTCCCCCCAGGCTAGATTGGCTGGAGTTACCTGCCTGTCCTCTGCCCCGCTAAGAAGATTGAGTGAATGAAGGTGGGTACAGCCTATTCTACCTCGTGGGGACGTAAACCATGCGATCCTATGGTCATCTGGCAACGCCAGCACTGAACCCCCAGTCCAGCTTGATTGGCTTGGTTTAGAAGAGTCCAGCTTGTCCTCACTGGCAACACTATCAGTACTCCACTTCCCAGGTCAACGTTTTTGTTCTATTACATTGTAATCATAATCCCATTGTGCATGGTACACTCTGTACCTGGAGGCAAATGAAAGGGCATTTTGACATTAGAATGATGTAATTTCTGAACCCAGTTGTGAGGAACCCCTCCTTTGCCCCACTCTAACCTTTATAAAACAACTCACCACTGGAGAAACCTGGGAATTCATACCATAGGGTATCTACTTAAAGGAGCCTACCTTGACTTGCTAAGGTAGAGCTATGACCTTCCTAGAAATACATTTTTCAGATAACCACAGGTTAGAGACTGTTAGAAAACACCTTCCTGCATTTGAAAACGCTAGATCTGCTCTGTTTAATGGGTGCCTCAAAATGCCCACCACATCAACCAAATGTATATTCCATTTGTATGACGCATTTCAGTCTGTCAAACCAACCTTTAACAGATGCCATTAGAGCCAGGTGAGAAAATCCGCACAGCTTTTAGTCTGGAATCTTTCAGATGCTCTCGGACCTCCAGATCTTGACCCAGATCTGCCAGTAATTATCCTGGGAGTTTCAGACGACCTTAATAGAATGCCCAAGCAGACTACACAAGGCTCAACAACAAGGGTTGTGGCTAAGGGGCACTTTTTTGTCTGTTTTTCTTTGCTAGTATGTTGTTTCTTTTACTGTTTTTATTCAACTTAATTCAACTTAATTTTTCTAAACTCAGGGTATTTTTGATTATAATTCCTGTACAAACCGTGTTCAATAATTTTCTTATTTTTTAGAGCTAATTGCAATCAGGATTCAATACATTTTGATATTTTTTTGGAAATGCCTTTGGCAGCTGCCCCAGTCCCAACTAACACATTTGACAGCTAATCATGATGCAGCTTAGAATTAAGTTAGTTTAATCGGCTGTGTTTGCTAGGGATGGGGTTAGGTTTGAAAACATTCCAGCCCCAAAGGACGGGAGTTGTCCTTCCCTGATCTAGAATGATGACCAATACCTTATCTTTATGAATGGTTAGGGCTGTCAGTACCAAGGCCTTGGCAAAGGTTCTTGCAAAATCTGTTGTGGACTGAAGGTGGAGAAGGAAACTGATTACAGCAAAGTAGTATAGAGGCTAATCGGTTTAGTGGAATTTGGCATCTGTGGCCCAGAGCATCCAGGGGGAGATGGGATTAGAAACCTCCCCTAACGTTACCATAGGGGGTGGACTTCTCTAAGCTCCTCCCACAAAACAGTCAACAGTATACATGACATGAATGACAGACTTAATTACTTTGCAGGCATTAACGCCTTAAATCACTTGTAATGGAGCATCTTTCTTCCTAGAATTTTTTTACCACGATTAAGAACCTTCATATTTAGCTATGTAATGATACAGCATTCACCTCTATTACAATATTAAAATCAATACAGTATAGCAGTCTTCCCAATCCTGGTCCTCGGGACCCAAAGATGTGCACGTTTTTGTTTTTGCCCTAGCACTCACACACCTGTTTTAAATGTTGCCCTACCACTTGCACACTTGATTGATGTAATCAACCTATCATCAGGTCTTTAATTTGAATCAGGTGTGTGAATGCTAGGGCAAAAACAAAAACATGCACCCCTTTGGGTCCCGAGGACCAGGACTGGGAAACACTGCAGTATAGTGCAGTAAAGAAAAGAAAACCTTAGACTGCAAGTACAAAAACAACTTATCTGTACAAAAGAAAGTGTCTCTGTAAAACTGTAACTTTATTACTGCCTCAGGTCAATAGATAGGAGGAAACAATGACAGAACAGAAACTTCAGAGTAGTAACAGGGGTTTTACCATGTTGCCTATCTGTAATACTTCCTTTTGTCAAAGTGCTGCAAAACAAAGCCTTTGGACTCATAATAGAATCACACCATTCACCTCTAATTTGATATGGTCTAGTGAACCCATGTTGCACAATCAAGGCTATGTGTCACGTTTGTGATGTAAGATGTGTGTTTTGATGTGCATACAAGTACACCCCCTATAAATGTTTAGTGTTTTTTACTTATTTAGACACTTGGATATTTGAGCTGAATTCCAACCACATTCATTAATGAAGGTAACCAAATGTATCAAATCACAAAAAACAGTTCTACTTTTAGACCATTCATTCATACATTAATGAATAAATAAAATTGCAATTGTCTTATCCGGAAAATATTAGTACACCCCTACCTTTACCATCACATACAATGGCTAAATATTAGTACCATCACATACAATGGCTAAATTTTAGTACACACCTAACTTTACCATCACGTACAATGGCTACACATTAGTGTACCCCTACCTTTACTATCACATACAATGGTTTAATATTAATACACCAATACCCAATGATTCTGTTGCGTTCATTTTACCGTGGTGTCCCGCCTTGGCAAAATCTGTCACGCCACGACAAGAAAAAAATCAATAATCAAAACGTTTTGTTTTGACAACAAATTTGTCAGGGTACAACATAATTCTAAAGGGCATTTAGCTCATTGTGCTATTTTCTGCAAGATTTTTGAGAAACACAGATCACATTGTCATAGTAATCAGAGCCACCAATACGCTCCATGCAGACGAGTACGGGAAGCACAGACGTCTTCACCGCATTCGAAAACGGCTTGTGTTCTCCCTGTGAGCACTGTGTGAGAAATGACTCTTGTTCTCCCGGTGCGTGAAACAAATTATGTCAGAGTGTGTGCCTCTACAGGAGGAAGGAGATAGAGAGATCACCAGAGGAACGCACATTGAAGGTAGCAGTTGTTTTTTTGCTTGACTTTGTTAATTAGCTAACTATTCAGTTAAAACAAATTATTCTCATCTTATTTAGATGTAGCTATCAATATTGCTACCAAAATTGTATCCCCAGTTATGTTGGGAAGCAGGTTTTGCTAGCTAACTGTACTATTTTGCCATGTTAGCTAGTTCATCCAACTTTAAATGGGAAATAAATGGCCAGAGTGGAAAAGAGAAGACAGAGAGGAGAGGAAGAGGAAAAAGTTATGGAGATAATGGAAGAGGAATAGAGGAGATAGAGCAGTTCCGCATTCAACACCATAATTCCCGCCTTGCTGCAAGACAAGCTGTTTAAACTGGGAGTGCCCGAGTACACATGCAGGTGGATCACAGCCTTCCTGTCCAACAGGAAGCAGCACGTGACGCTGGAGAAGCACCTGTCCGACCCCCTGACCATCAGCACCGGCTCCCCCAAAGGCTGTGTCCTGTCCCTCCAACTCTTCTCCCTGTACACCAACAGCTGCACCTCCAGTCACCACTCTGACAAGCTCCTGAAGTTTGCGGATGACACCACCCTCATCAGACTTATTTCTGATGGAGACGAGTCCGCCTACAGGTGGGGATTGGCCATCTGGTGTCCTGGTGCAGTCCGAACAACTTGGAGCTCATCGCCCTAAAGTCTGTGGAGATGATAGTGGACTTCAGGAGAAGCCCAGCTTCCGTTTCCACCCCATCGCCATATGTGGCTCCCCAGTCAACTCTGTGAAGTCTTTTCACCACCATCGCCCAGGACCTCAAGTGGGAGCTGAACATCACCTCTCTTACAAAGAAAGCACAGCAGAGGATGTGCTTCTTGTGACAGCTGAAAAAGTTCAACCTGCCAACGACAATGATGGTGCATTTCTATGCTGCCATCATAGAGTCCATCCAGACCACCTCTGTCACCGTCTGGTACGCTGCAGCCACTGCCAAAGACAAGGGCAGGCTGCAACGCATCATCCATATTGGCTGCAATCTGCCGTCTCTACACAACCTACACACCTCCAGGACGCAGAGCTATATCAGGACCAAATCCTCCTGCCACAAGAACAGTTTCTTTCATACAGCAGTAGGTCTCATGAACATGCCCCTGGAATCATATTGACTATAGCCCGCTCCTCACATACACACACAACCCTCACCGGACCAATCTATAACCCTCTCCCACATACACACACAACCCTCACCGGACCAATCTATAACCCTCTCCCACATACACACACAACCCTCACCGGACCAATCTATAACCCTCTCCCACATACACACACAACCCTCACCGGACCAATCTATAACCCTCTCCCACATACACACACAGCCCACACATGGACAAATCTATTATCCCTCCCCACATACAGTGAGGGAAAAAATTATTTGATCCCCTGCTGATTTTGTACGTTTGCCCACTGACAAAGAAATGATCAGTCTATAATTTTAATTGTAGGTTTAAAAAAAATCCAGAAAAACGCATCTCAAAAATGTTATAAATTGATTTGCATTTTAATGAGTGAAATAAGTATTCGACCCCTCTGCAAAACATGACTTAGTACTTGGTGGCAAAACCCTTGTTGGCAATCACAGAGGTCAGACGTTTCTTGTAGTTGGCCACCAGGTTTGCACACATCTCAGGAGGGATTTTGTCCCACTCCTCTTTGCAGATCTTCTCCAAGT
>JACXGI010004944.1:0-50233 GCA_016801175.1 Esox masquinongy
AGGGGCTGAATAATTTTGCACGCCCAATTTTTCAGTTTTTTATTTGTTAAAAAAGTTTGAAATATCCAATAAATTTCGTTCCACTTCATAATTGTGTCCCACTTGTTGATTCTTCACAAAAAATTACAGTTTTATATCTTTATGTTTGAAGCCTGAAATGTGGCAAAAGGTCGAAAAGTTCAAGGGGGCCGAATACTTTTGCAAGGCACTGTACTTGTAATTTATGTTATTGAATCAACTTTTAGGATAAAGGTTAAATTATACCTCAGATAATCAATTCCAAGACATGTAACACTAATATTCCTCCCAACAATGTTTTAAGTCCATAACCACATCATTATCCTAGAATTAAAAATGTGCTTGTTCCAGGCACCCCCGGAAAGATTTATATTTCTGTAAACAGATGTTGACCTGACCTCTACATGATGCAAATTGAAACTTACCACCTTTCTGCAACAAGCTATATAAAATTCAACAGTTCCAGTTACCAATTTCAACTTTCTAGAACAATGCTGTTAAATTGAACAGTGAAAGTCAAAGGAAGGCGAAACCATTACAATGATTTGTATGAAAACTGGTTAGATCTACACAGCAGAACCCACAGTTATCAGCAAAGGGCCTTCAGAACAGTTTAGCTGACACTGATGTTGTTGCTCAAAGGTCCACCGCACAATGTACCTTACACAGCATGTTCACATTTGTGTAATATGTTGAATCTATGGAAAATGCATAAATGGTAATCCTGTATAAACTTGTGCAAAAGGGAGGCCTGTTTCACTTTGTAACATGTAGAGCTCAGATCAACTATATTGTAACTGCAATAAGCAGCATTCTCAACCATCAACCTCCTAATGATGGCGCTCTACTGTATCACATATAACCAAGCAATGGCTACTCAAAGAAAAACTGACCGCGGCAGACATAGTGAGTATGACTGTGCATGAGTATGTATGCATGTGTCTGTATTATAACTGCACTCAGCAGCTTTCTAAATCAACAGTGTCTCAGTGACTGTAACCAAAACATTTAAAACTATTTTTAGAGGCACTTCAGTCTTCAATTTAATATATTTCAGTTGTATGTTATCAAACAATTTTAATCCTAAAACAAAATACAATTAAATGGTATTGGAAAATACTATTTAATTTCACATAATTGGTACAAGCATAAACAGACTAGAGTTCTTTTTCAACATGTAGTCAAAGCAAACACTTGTTTTATTTATCAATGCTTGAACCGCTTGAACCTAGTGTTATATCTTGACAAAAGATATTGAATGAAATCACGGACTCTGAGATAAAGTTGTAACGTTAATTAACTCTTCTTCCTCCATTAGCACACTCAACATAATGACGTCATACCCATACATGACACCTAGCGTCGAACCGTGTGTCAAACCAGGATGTCCCCAAACTGACCAATGGCGAACATGAGTGAGCGTAACTGAATATTCAGGAACCCCCATTTAAACTGACCAATGGCGAACATCAGTGGGCGTAACTTAATATTCAGTGGGCGTAACTTAATATTCAGGAACCCCCATATTAAGTAACGCCCCCGACTTGTGGTCTGCAGATATACCTTATTGGATACTACCGGTCCAGTAGAAACGCCGTTTTCGTTAGTTATCGCGTCTCCGCTGCGACATCACGTCATTTCATTTCATCTATTAATGACAAACTCATCCGCTTACATACAATAGCCAGCGTTTATCTTAACACTTCCATTAAACTCTTCAAAACAACATTCAACACACAATATAAGTCCATAACACAGCATACAAAAATCATGCTTCAATACCCGGAAGTCGCGAACAGACGCACACGCACATGCACACAAAAACACAAACAGGTATTTACGAACTCACAAACAATACTGTTCATAAGCATCGTTACCTGTTAGACAATTCTACCAATGTGTAGAAAACAATCTAGCGTTAATGTTCTTTGAAGACGCGCTTACAAACGTTTTGTTTACTTTAAATAACATATCATAAAATGCCCGCAAATCAGTGTTGTCCATGCAAATGTAAACTCCTGGGTGATTTTTACTTAAAATACCAATTTTGATTTCACGAATTATGATTGCTCATACATGCACAAACAAAGTCATCAGTTTTATTTTTAACACTATTTTTAATCCAACCATGATACATTCAAACCTAGCCATAATGTCTGCTCGACCCAGGTTTCGATCGTCACATTAGAATAACAACGTCGCCCACAGGATGTATGTGTTAAATCGTACTATAGTGGATTACAAACCGTGTGTAAAATGCGGGATGGTTATCAATCTAACTATACTACGTTTTGTACTAATGATATTTTTTTTATTTTGTGGACCATTACAATGGGTGGAACTGATCTTAAGACCCATTTCATGATAAAATAAAAAAATTGACAGAAGCTTTTCAATATCTTAAGTCCCGACCCCCTTTTTATATCTTACACCAAAAAGCAAGATAAAGTAAATGCTCTCACATATGAAATTCTATACTAAGTCTTGTTAAAAGTCACACATTGCACAACTCCATGTTACACAGCATTGTAAAAAACATGAAAGGTCAACATCTATTACATACCCACTTATGGTAACATCAGTCTGTCTGGGAATTTAACATTCCCAAACCCTGGCGCCCTATTGTTAAACATCAAACTTATTGTTAATGTCTGGGGATATAATAAGCCAAACCCCTGGAGCCCCATTGTTAACCATCAAAGCCACCATAAAATACAAACCGCACACCCCCATACCATATTTCACCCTCCTGACATGCATACGTCATACCAGAAGTTACACCCCCTAACATACGTTGGACCAGAAATACCACCCCCTAACATACGTCACACCGGAAGTACCACCCCAGCATACATCTAACCAGAAGTCCCACCTACCAAACCGGAAGAGTCCCAAAAGTGTGCCTATAGATGCTCTACAGATAGTTAAAATGTTACAGATAGTCAGTAAACAATCTACTAACCCTAACCCTTATCTATATCCTAACCCTAACCTGTTTTCTCTAACTTTAGCCCTTACCCTAAACCTAACCTTGACCTTAGCAAGCAGTTGTTTATCAACCGATAGTATGTTTAAAGATTGGTGATAGTATTACTATCTGTAGAGCATCTACAGATGGAAATTGGGACTCACAGAATAAAGTGAAACTATTTAGTTTAATAGCTAGTTTACTGAGCATACATTAACATCTAATGTAATAGGCTTATCAAATGGCACAAATATTGAATGAATTTCTGAATATTATTCATTTCATTTTTTTTTACTTAATACTTTTGTACGGTTATCTAAAGTTTTTTGATATTGAAATAAATGCTAATATTTAATTTTTTGCCTTTGGATATTGTCACTTTAGTGACAGGCAATCCCGGCTCCAGGATTAAATGACTGAGGGGTCATTTTTTATCAATAGGGAGCATATCTAATTCTTATAACATTTACATTGTTTATGGGGAAATAGAAATTGGGGGGGGCACAGATTCTATCTCTGGGGGCAATGCCCAGCTTTGCGGAATGTGCAATATCATGGCTACATTGTTTTAACTCACTTAAAAACTGCTATCCATATTAAACCTTACCTTAATATTCTGTTGTGCTCATACGTTTGCATACCCTAGCAATTTTGCATTGATTTTGAAAATATTACTTTTACTCAATGATAGTGATCATATGAAGCCATTTATTATCATGTAGTTGTTTGGCTCCTTTTTAAATCATAAAGATAACAGAAATCACCCAAATGGCCCTGATCAAAAGTTTACATACCCTTGAATGTTTGGCCTTGTTACAGACACACAAGGTAACACACCCAAGTGAAAATGGCAATTAAAGGTGAATTTCCCACACCTGTGGCTTTTTAAATTGCAATCAGCGTCTGTGTATAAACAGTCAATGAGTTTGTTTGCTCTCACGTGGATGCACTGAGCAGGCTAGATACTGAGCCGTGGGGAGCAAAAACTATCAAAAACTGTCAAAAGACCTGTGTAACAAGATAATGGAACTTTATAAAGATGGAAAAGTATATAAAAAGATATCCAAAGCCTTGCAAATTCCAGTCAGTACAGTTCAATCACTTATTAAGAAGTGGAAAATTCGGAGAACTCTTGATGCCAAGCCAAGGTCAGGTAGACCAAGAAAGATTTCAGCCAAAACTGCTAGAAGAATTGTTTGGGATACAACGAAAAACCCACGGGTAACCTCTGGAGAAATACAGGCTGCTATGGAAAAAGACGGTGTGATTGTTTCAAGGAGCACAATACGACAATACTTCAACAAAAATAAGCTGCATAGTCGAGTTGCCAGATAGAAGCCTTTATTGCGCCAATGCCACAAAAAATCCTGGTTATAATATGCCGACAACACCTTGACATGCCTCACAGCTTCTGGCACAGTGTAATTTGGAGTGACGAGACCAAAATAGAGCTTTATGGTCACAACCATAAGCTCAATGTTTGGAGAGGGGTCAACAAGGCTTATAGTGAACAGAATACCCACTGTGAAGCATGGTGGTGGCTCACTGATGTTTTGGGGGGGTGTGAGCTCTAAAGGCACGGGGAATCTTGTGAAAATTGATGGCAAGATGAATGCAGCATGTTATCAGAAAATACTGGCAGACAATTTGCATTCTTCTGCACAAAAGCTACGCATGGGACACTCTTGGACTTTCCAGCATGACAATGACCCTAAGCACAAGTTGACCCTCCAGTGGTTGCAGCAGAAAAAGGAGAAAGTTCTGGAGTGGCCATCACAGTCTCCTATCCTTAATATCATCGAGCCACTCTGGGGAGATCTCAAACATGCAGTTCATGCAAGACGATCAAAGACTTTGCATGACCTGGAAGCATTTTGCCAAGACGAATGGACCACTATACCACCTGCAAGAATCCAGGGCATCATCGACAACTATTACAAAAGACTACACGCTGTCATTGATGCAAAGGTGGGCAATACACAGTATTTAGAACTAAGGATATGCAGACTTTTGAACAAGGGTCAGTTCATTTTTTTCTTTGTTGCCATGTTTTGTTTTATGATTGTGCCATTCTGTTATGACCTACAGTTGAATGTGAGTCTCATAACAAATAAAAGACGTGTTTTGCCTGCTCACTCATATTTTCTTTACAAATCGTACATCTATTACCAATTCTCCAAGGGTATGCAAACTTTTGAGCACAACTGTATATTGCTACTTTTTCCATCACACACACTTTATACTTGCTATAATAGACATGATCTGCAGATATTTGATTTGACAATATGTTCCTAGCACTAGACTACGGTTTGCTGTACTTCAAGAGTTGCCTTTTATTTCTCAAAACCAAACACATTTCCAACATTTCTAACACTTTTCTGAACATTTAATTTCATTAAAATGTAAAATTAGTAGTACATTTGTAGATGTGTGATTTGCAAATTATTGGCATTTATGACACATGGTCTTGGCATCTCCATTTTCTTGCTCCTTGAGCTGGATAGGGCTTCAGATAGGGAGTCAGATGGAGCAGGATCAGCTGTCTCTGCACAAAGAGCCATTAATGTTTGCAAAGGCTGGAATTCTGGGAACACTGTTTTCTTTTAATGTGGGGGTGTGAAATGACTATATGCCTTATTATGGAATAGCAATATCGTGGCAAATGAGCAGTTACACTTGTAATATTCAGATCTACACTGGTAAGCCAGCTGGTGATACCCAGGTTGTTGTTAAGCATGAGCAAAGGTCTTAGGAGGCACTGTAAATGACAGCTTCTCACCCTACAGTATCTCACAAAAGTGAGTACACCCCTCACATTTTTGTAAATATTTGATTATATATTTTCATGTGACAACACTGAAGAAATGACACTTTGCCACAATGTAAAGTAATGAGTGTACAGCTTGTGTAACAGTGTAAATTTGCTGTCCCCTCAAAATAACACAACACACAGCCATTAATTTCTAAACCGCTGGCAACAAAAGTGAAAATGTCCAATTTGGGCCCAAAGTGTCAATATTTTGTGTGGCCACCATTATTTTCCAGCACTGCCTTAACCCTCTTGGGCATGGAGTTCACCAGAGCTTCACAGGTTGCCACTGGAGTCCTCTTCCACTCCTCCATGACGACATCACAGGGCTGGTGGATGTTAGAGACCTTGCGGTCCTCCACCTTCCGTTTGAGGATGCCCCACAGATGCTCAATAGGGTTTAGGTCTGGGGACATGCTTAGCCAGTCCATCACCTTTACCCTCAACTTCTTTAGCAAGGTAGTGGTCGTCTTGGATGTGTGTTTGGGGTCGTTATCATGTTGGAATACTGCCCTGCGGCCCAGTCTCCGAAGGGAGGGGATCATGCTCTGCTTCAGTATGTGACAGTACATGTTGGCATTCATGGTTCCCTCAATGAACTGCAGCATCCCAGCGCCGGCAGCACTCATGCAGCCCCAGACCATGACACTCCCACCCACATGCTTGACTGTAGGCAAGACAAACTTGTCTTTGTACTCCTCACCTGGTTGCTGCCACACACGATTGACACCATCTGAACCAAATAAGTTTATCTTAGTTTCATCAGACCACAGGACATGGTTCCAGTAATCCATGTCCTTGGTCTGCTTGTCTTCAGCAAACTGTTTGCGGGCTTTCTTGTGCATCATCTTTAGAAGAGACAGCCATGCAGACCAATTTGATGCAGTGTGCGGCGTATGGTATGAGCACTGACAGGCTGACCCCTTCAACCTCTGCAGCAATGCTGGCAGCACTCATACGTCTATTTCCCAAAGACAACCTCTGGATATGACGATGAGCACGTGCACTCAACTTCTTTGGTCGACCATGGCGAGGCCTGTTCTGAGTGGAACCTGTCCTGTTAAACCGCTGTATGGTCTTGGCCACTGTGCTGCAGCGCAGTTTCAGGGTCTTGGCAATCTTCTTATAGCCTAAGCCATCTTTATGTAGAGCAACAATTCCTTTTTTCAGATCCTCAGAGAGTTCTTTGCCATGAGGTGCCATGTTGAACCTCCAGTGACCAGTATGAGGGAGTGTGAGAGCGATAACACCAAATTTAACACACCTGCTCCCCATTCACACCTGAGACCTTGTAACACTAACGAGTCACATGACACCAGGGAAGGAAAATGGCTAATTGGGCCCAATTTGGACATTTTCACTTAGGGGTTTACTCACTTTTGTTGCCAGCGGTTTAGACATTAATGGCTGTGTGTTGAGTTATTTTGGGGGGACAGTAAATTCACACTGTTATACAAGCTGTACACTCACTACATTACATTGTAGCAAAGTGTCATTTCCTCAGTGTTGTCACATTAAAAGATATAATCAAATATTTGCAAAAATGTGAGGGGTGTACTCACTTTTGTGAGATACTGTATATAACCAAGCAATAGATACTCAAACAAAACTGTGCGTTGAGGGCATAGTGCGTATGACTGCGTGTGTGTATGTGAGTGTGTATCCATGTGTGCTGATTGTTTTAAAGTGAAGTAAAAAAGCACTCAGAGGCATTCTCAACTGCCCTTCTTCACCACTGGGTCAATTTTGATCCTAACCGAAATATTTAAAACATTTTAAGAGACCCTTCAAACTCCTGACTTGAAATTGCTCACCTTAAATTATACATATTCTTAAACACTTTCCAGAGTCATCAGTTTTCATCCTTAACAAATACAATTAAATGGTATTTCAGACTCAACAAAATATTAGACGTGTTGGACAAGATTAAATGTAAAGTTTTTTATTATCATATCTGTATCATCTATGTTTTTTATAATCATAAGTATTAATACAAAAAAAGGGTCTATATCTTTTATGCTACCATGTCTAGATTTGAGCATGCCTTATCGCTTTTTCAATATTGTAACCAAGGTTTGTTGAACCAGATATACTTTCACTGTCCTTTCTATAATATCTCTGGTTGAACGTATCATAAAATCAAGAGGTCCAACAGAGGAACTGACCAACTGAATTTAACAATAAACTGAGCAATACAGTAGTAGGCACAAATGGGCATTACAGTATATTCAGGTTTACCAATGGTAGGCACTAATGGGCGTTACAGTATATTCAAGATCAAGCAATTGCTATGGTGGCCGAACAAGAGCTAGTGTGTGGACTGTAAAAAAGCAGTCTCAAGCCCATGATACATCGACAAGCGTAAAATTTATGCAATATGCCTTGGTTGCCCCAACAATATGGTATAATTGCATAGGGCAGGTAGGGGGTGTTACGGTATGTGGGAGATCTTGAATATACTGTAACGCCCATTTGTGCCTACCATTGGTATGTAACTTGATATGTAACTGGTCATTATGTAAGTAAGTCTTGCACCAATTTTCCATAATGTGTATAGGGAATTTTCCCAGGTGTATAGGGAATTATTTGCGTATTCATTGTCTGCCAGTGCTTGTCGTATTATCTTATTAAAATTAAGTTACTTTCTTAACTCCACCACTGGGTGGAGTTCTTTGATTTCATTTCAATTGTTTTTAAATGTTTCAGTCACCCTTGGCTCCCTTGCACAAGAATAACATGCAATGCTTGTTCAGGCTTCCTCCTTATCAGACAATTTATTGTGAGGTTCTGTGTGTGCTAGAACTGTATGTCATAATAATGTTTTGTAGTCAGCCTGTGACAATGGATGTTAAACTAAAACTAAAATTAAATAGTGTAGTGTAAAGTTTAATATGATAGCTAAGTGTAGTACAATGTCATCTCTGGACACTGTGCTCTTTCCTCCACCGATCTCTACACTCAGCTCTAGTCACAGATTTTATTTTACTGAACTTTTACTTTACCAGGCAAGTCAATTGTCAGCAACTGTTATTATTTTCTTTTAAAATTGTATTAATGGCCTGGCAGACTCAAAACACCATGATCCCAATTTTATCTACCTGGCAATATAAGTCACTTGACTTTTTTGTTGTTTAGACTACAGAGTTCTTTTGTGCATTTGTGTCATTTTACCAATATTGCTGAACACAACTGTCATGACCTGACCATGACTGAAAAAGTTCAAAGCAAATAAAAAAATAAAAACTAGAGGTCTGCCAAAAACGAACAATGACTTGCAAACCTGACGCGTTTATTGAATGTTAGTGGCCAAGAGAAGGTTAAGTAATTTATAGGTTAAGTAATTTATCCAATCTGAGAAATAATATATATCTAGTATATATATCTAGTAGTAGGCTGACAAGCAAATGTTCAAATTATTCGAAAGATTAAGAATATTATTGAACCCATGGCAAATATACAGTGTAACTCACTTTTAGAATTCAATGTTGTGTTTTATATCAAGAGGTATGTTGACATTTTTGTAAGTAAGAAAAGAGCAGCATTAATTGATATGTATTTAGAAACTTCCCATGTATCTAATAACATTAATTGATTTTACAATTACAAGTGATCAAGCCATTTCACACAACTGGATTACACTGTCGGCCTCTTTGGTTTCCGCAGAGATAAGAGATAAGCCTTTCACTTTTTTTGTATCATGTACACTACCGCTCAAAATTTTCAGAACCCCTCTGCCACCTTTTGCAGATATAACATCCGCACACACTTGTGGCATTCTTTTTACAATGGAAATCAAATATTGTTTGCAACACTCTTCCCAACACTGCTGCAGAAGTTCCCACAAATGTGTTGCACTTGTAGGTTGCTTTCCTTTCACCTTTCTGCCTAGTTCATCCCAAAGCAGCTCGATGGGGTTTAAGCCTGAGACTTGGCTGGCCATTACATGATTTGAAGTCTACCGTCTTGTATTTTTCTTCTAAGGTAGATCTGACATAGCCTGGAGGTAGGTTTTGGGTCATAATCGTGCTGTAGGATGAACCCCTGCCCAACTAGGTGCACACAAGATATTGTATGGCACTGCATAATGCTGTGGTAGCCGTTTTGGTTAAGGGTGCACTCACTCTGTGCAAGTCGCCAACTCTAGATCCAACAAAAGAGCATCAGGACATCACTCTTTGAAGGTTGATGTCACACACTGAAGAACCAACCCAAATTTTGATTCATCAATCCACAAGACCTTCTTCCAGTCTTCCGGAGTCCACTGGCGGGGCATGATGGACCAGGCAATACTCTTTTTCTTATTTTGCCATCTTAGCAATGGCTTTCTTAATGCCACTCGATCTGTCAAACCTGCAGCTCAAATATCTCGACACAGTTGAAACTGAGACTTGCATACTTAGACAAGTGTTAAGCGGTGCTTGAAGATGTTGTCTTCTGAGTCACCAATCACGCAAGCTGTTGACTCTCAGAAACTTGTCTTCTGACGTTGTTGTGGCTTTGGGTCTGTCAGACCTCTTCCTGTCAGAGTTTCCTCCAGTTTCCAAGTTCCTTTTGATGGTGTAGGAAACTGCACTCACTGAAGCCTGATTTATGCTTCTGCGGATCTGCGTTGTTAATGTCATGTGCGGGTGTACGGAGACATGCTCAGCATTTATAATTGTGCAGCCTTGTTGTGTATATAGCCATTGCACTTCTTAGCACTAGGTGGCGATGTCATGCAAAATGTTGGTTTGTTGGCTTGTAGAGCAGGAAAGCTTCACAGAAGAAGTAACTGTAAAAGTTAAACAATATAATAGGTAGCTAACTAGCTAGATCGGGGAAGACGGTTTCTGGAATGGCATGTTTGAGTGAACTAGTAAAATTAAATGAAGAGGAGGAGGAAGGAAAAAAGGAAAGAGAAAAGACGCTTGGCATCTGGTTTGGTCGCTTGTAGAGCAGGAAAACTTCACACAAGAAGTATCTGTATAGTTGGTACACAATATAATATCTATCTAGCTAGAATACTGTGTGATTGTTCAGCAGATGCGTAAGATGGACAAAGAGGTGTATTTAAAATATTTTAGCATGTCGGCTAATCGTTTCAACGATCTTCTGCATCTCTTGAAACCCTTTATTACACATCAAGCCACCCACTCCACGCAATCCTGATTCAGGGGACAATTGCTATCCCTCCACCAGCAAACCGTCCTGGGATAGGAGTCACCATCCCCATGTCATCGTCGGAGATGCTGCTTTTACATTGCATGTAAATCTGATGAAGCCCTTTCAAAATAAGCAATTGTTTATTGATATTCTGAAAATATTTGGAGGGTAAAATCATAAGCAGATATTAGATTAATAATAGATTTATACTTGATACTTGTAAATGTTCTGCTTTCTATTTGCTTCCATTGCACATTTAGAATTGCCATATTGTCATGCAATTGCATTAATTGCACATCTATACATACCACTTGTACATACATATACTTAATACTTGTAAATAGTTTGCCCTCCTCTATTTGCAATTCTGGTTAGACACAAACTGCATTTCTTTGTACTGTACTTGTTCAATGACAATATATTCAACTTTGTCATTGAACAGTACAAGTACAGTACAACAAAATGCAGTTAGAAGTCAGTGTTTTTTTTATGTTATTTTAAATTTCAATGTATATTCTGCTTTACCAGGTGCCAATCTGGACAAAAGCAAGAGGTTCTACAATTATCAACATTCACGGGTCAGACATGTGATTGAGAACTAATTTGGTATGATGGTCGCTAGGTGGAGAATTCTAGACAGACTGTTGGAATTCCTGCCAGACAAAGGTACACATGTTGTGAAGGCCTGTGCTGCACTGCACAACAATCTGGCCTATACAGATGCTGCCAACACACCTGCAACAAAGTATATGCCATCTAATTTCACAGACTCTGTTTTGAACAATGGCGAGGCACAGCGGGGGAGTGGAGAAGACAGGTCACAGAGGGAGGCACCTTGGCTGACGCAGGGAGAGCCTCTCGGGCTGCTGTTGGAGTCCGCAATGACCCGATGAGGTTTTGCATGTGCCATGGCAGGACACGGATACTGAGGGCTGGTCTACTGAACTCAGTGAATTATTGACATACACATTTAAAGAAAACGTCTTTAAATGTTTTTTTTTAAATGCCGATCTAGGAAGTTGGCTACCTATTATATTGTTTACCAACTATACAGTTACTTCTGTGAAGCTTTCCTGATCTACAAGCGAACAAACCAACATTTTGCGCGACATTGCCACCTAGGGCTAAGAATTGTAATGGCTATCTACACAACAGCCTTCACACCTTGGGCTTTCTTTGCAATTTATCCAAAGGAAACTACAATTTTAAGGGTAACTAGAGAAGTACATTTCCTGAAGAAAATGTGGTGTGCTTGCTAGCTGTTTAAAAAAGTATTTATGATTCAAAATAGTGTTTACCTATCCAAGGGTTTGGATTCAGCATTTTTTAAGGTTCAAGAGATACTGTTGGTAAGGGTAATTAGTACATATTACATAGTTAAAGTTCATAAAACTGTTACCAATGACAGGTTGTGTCTATAGCTTGAATGGTTCAAAATATACAGCCTAATAGTAAACTAATGCTAATTACGCTAACTAACATATGTAAAATCAATAAACATTTCATCCTATGAACTGGGGATAGCCTAAATGTGTAAAACAAAGTTGGTTTTGTGTCTATAGCTCAAACGGTCCAAAGGATATAGCCTAGTAGTTAATTAATTCTAATTACGCTAATTAGCGTACGTAAAATCAATAACGTTTCCTAATTTGAAGTAGGGATAACCTAAACTCAAGTCAATTGTTTATAAACATGTAAAATAATTATTTTGTAGGATAGCCTCAAACCATTAAATTTGTTATCAAAGGTTGATTGACCATAAAGCATGAATATTTTGAATTGAAACCTCTGTATTACTTTGACTCTCATTGAAACACGTTAATGTATGCAATATTTGAATGTTTATAATTTCAAAAGTAAACATAGTATCAAAAAACTGAATACAAGCAACTCAAGTTGGGCCAGACTGAACAACTTGGCTTTGGATTGGACTTGATAGCTTAAAAAGATGTAGGAGGAGATGCGTCTAGAATTTTAGACTCTTTTACCATTCAAGTCTATGAACACTATCTAAAAGATCTGCTCAAGCAACGCAACTTAGAGCATTTGGGACTTTTGGGAGTTGGTTTTGTGGGGGGGGTGGATACTGTCAGGTGCTGGCTGGGGGCCTCTAGGCATCTCCTTGCGCCTAGGGGCCACAGTCAGGACCTGACCGCAGAGGTGCGGTCGTTTTCTCTATATGGGGACCCTATTTAAGTTGCCCTGTTTTTCCTTTGGTGATTGGTCATTGTTTGGAGCTTTATGTTTGCTACTCTTCAGTTCGCGGTCTTTCTCTCCTTTTGTTGTTTTCTGTGTTTACAATTAAAAGGATAAATCCCTACAGCTCCACGCCTCGTGTCCTGCCTCAGCCCAGTCGTGACAGGTATACGCAGGTATAGGCCGTTTACACACTTTTGTCAGCGGCCATAGCGTATACTCACTTCTTACAAGTGGTTTAGTGGAGGGTTTATGCAGGTATATGCTTTCTACCCACTTTTTTTTTTGTAACTTACACCGATCAGCCATAACATTATGACCACTGACAGGTGAAGTGAATAACATTGATAATCTCGTTATCATGGCACCTGTCAGTGAGTGGGATATATTAGGCAGCAAGTGAACATTCTGTTCTCAAAGTTGATGTGTTAGAACCAGGAAAAATGGCCAAGCGTAAGGATCTGAGCGACTTTGACAAGGGCCAAGTTGTGATGGCTGGACGACTGGGTCAGGGCATTTCCAAAACTGCAGCCCTTGTGGGTTGTTCCTGGTCTGCAGTGGTCAATACCTATTAAGTGGTCCAATGAAGGAAAAGCAGTGAACCAACGACAGGGTCATGGGCGGCCAAGGCTCATTGATGCATGTGGGGAGTGAAGGCTGGCCCGTGTGGTGCGATCCAACAGACGAGCTACTGTAGCTCAAACTGCTGAAAAAGTTAAAGATGGTATTGATAGGAAGGTGTCAGAACACACAGTCCATCACAGTTTGTTGTGTATGGGGCTACGTAGCCACAGACCAGTCAGGGTGCCCATGCTTACCCCTGTCTACTGCCAAAAGCACTTACAATGGGCACGTGAGCATCAGAACCGGACCACGGAGCAATGGAAGAAGGTGGCCTGGTCTGTTGAATCACGTTTTCTTTTACATCATGTGGATGTGCATCGCTTACCTGGACAACACATAGCACCAGGATGCACTATGAAAAGAAGGCAAGCCGGCAGAGGCAGTGTGATGCTTTGGGCAATGTTCTGCTGGGAAAACTTGGGTCCTGCCATTCATGTGGATGTTACTTTGACACGTACCACCTGCCTGAGCATTGTTGCAGACCATGTGCACCCTTTCATGGCAACGGTATTCCCTGATGGCATTGGCCTCTTTCAGCAGCATAATGCGCCCTGCCACAAAGCAAAAATAGTTCAGGAATGGTTTGAGGAACACAACAATGAGTTCAAGGTGTTGACTTGGCCTCCAAATTCCCCAGATCTCAATCCAATCCAGCATCTGTGGGATGTGCTGGAGAAACAGGTCCGAACCATGGAGGCCCCACCTCACAACTTACAGGACTTAAAGGATCTGCTGCTAACGCCTTGGTGCCAGATACCACAGCACACCTTCAGAGGACTAGTGGAGTCCATGCCTCGAGGGGTCAGGGCTGTTTGGCGGCAAAAGGGGGACCTACACAATATTAGGTAGGTGGTCATAATGGCTGATCGGTGTATATGCAATATACATTATTTTTGTAGTAGATAAAGCATGCAACAAAGTAGCATACAAAAGCCAGTCGCATGTGAATAATTACAAACGCAACATTTTAAAAACAACCAATAAAGAAATAAATGTGGCTGAGACCGACATGAAATTGCTCTGTTTGGTTATTCAGAACCTTATGTTACTTCACTTCAGTCAAATATTTTTAACATTAAGTAACATTAAGTAGTCTATGCAAAATAATAATTTCATAGGTTTAATGTTACTTCCAAAATACATTATGAAGCTAACTCATCAAACAACATTGTCATTTGTCCAAACAGAACCATAGTTGAGCACCAGACAAGTTGGGCAACGAATTGGAGACGGAGAAGAACAATTTCCCCTCTGCTGCAACTGCCAGCTCTGCTGGTACACTTCCCTCAGCCGATGACAACAGTGCTCTCTCGGCCGAAGATGAAAGCGCTTCGGACGACGAAGGAAATAGTAACCTAGATTTTGAAAGCAACCAGATCCTCCATGGTAAGGACTTGGTACCTCCATTGGTACAGTATATCAGTAAATTACGTATTTTTGCGTTAAATAAATTTGTCAATGGTGTGGTTTGGCAGTACTCCCTTGTTAACTGCCTTACCTTGCTAGCTAACGTTTTCCAGCTAACTTTACCACTTCCTGATTTTGGAATTTTGGAAATGGTATCTAGTTCAATTGGAAAATGCGGGTAGGGAAGCTGACATCAGGACTGGTAGCTAGTCAAAAACTCTGTTTTACCGGTCTACACGTCAACACTGAAAACGGAGTTCTTGAATATCTTCACCCTGGACCTAAAACGCAGTTTACGTGGGGACAAAAGGCCAAAATTCATAGAAAGCCCCCTGTTTTAAAAAGTACCCCTGTAAGTGTGAACTAGGTTTTAGGCTGTAAAAAAAACTCCATCAGAGATAGCAAGAACATTAGGAGTGGCCAAATCAACAGTTTGGTACATTCTGAGAAAAAAAGAATGCACTGGTGAGCTCTGCAACACAAAAAGGCCTGAATGTCCACAGAAGACAACAGTGGTGGATGATCGTAGGATCCTTTCCATGGCAAGGAAAAATCCCTTCACAACATCCAGCCAAGTGGAGAACACTCTCAGGAGGTTGGCATATCATTATCCAAGTCTACCATAAAGAGAAGACTTCACTTTACAGATGGACAATGACCAAAAACATACTGCGAAAGCAACAAGTTTTTTAAGGCAAAGAAGTGGAATATTCTGCAATGGCCGAGTCAATCACCTGATCTCAACCCGATCGAGCATGCATTTCACTTGCGGAAGACAAAACTTAACGCAGAAAGACCCATGAACAACAACTGAAGACAGCTGCAGTAAAGGCCTGGCAAAGCATCACAAAGGAGGAAACCCAGTGTTTGGTGATTTTCATGCATTCCAGACTTCAAGCAGTCATTGCCTGTAAAGGATTCTCAACAAAGTATTAAAAATGAACATTTTATTTATGATTGTGTTAATTTGTCCAATTACATTTGAGCCCATGAAATAAGGCGATTGTGTATGAAAATGGTTGCAATTCCTAAACGTTTCTTAGGATATTTTTGTTCAACCCGTTGAAGTAAAGCTGAAAGTCTGCACTTCAATTGCATCTCGGTTGTTTCATGTCAAATCCACTGTGGTGGCGTACAGAGCCAAAATTATGAAAATTGTGTCATCTCATTTGCACTTTCACTGTAAATTACTGAGTATACTGTATGTTTTTTATTCTTCATAGACACCAATGACTGGCCAGGCCACTGGACAGTAAAGTAAGGGAAAGATTTATTGTAAAGTCCAAAAATCTCTGGTTAGGATGCATGAAACTGGTTAAGTTAGGGTAGTTATAAGACTTGGTTTCCAATGTATCTATATGGTGTTAGAAGTTTTTTACAGAAAAATGCAATTGATGACTGGATTACATATTAATGTGCAACATGTGTGCGTTGTGTGTGGGTGGGTGTATCCAGGTGTGTCAGGAAACAATTGACTCACTCTGGACAAATTCCCAGGCCAACGTATATAGCTAGGGTTGGCTTCAACTAAAATACCAATTAGGATTCATTTTAGGGCATTCAAAGTTCTTGTCATGGTTTCTTATATAATCTGTCACACGAGCACATTTCCATTGTTGAATGAGCCATGTGGGAAAATAATATGGCCAAATTAGAGTATACCTACTTCTGCGTGCACCACTGTCTTCCTTTGTTTATTACCCATTATGATAGATACAATACTATCCAAATAATGCTTAAGAGGGTGTAATAACACAATCTGTTCTCCAGTAGGTTGGACTACTGTAATGGCCTATTTTCAGGTCTCTCTAAAAAAAAGCCTTCAGAAAATTGCAGCTCATTCAGAACGCTGCTGCTGGAGTTCTAACAAGAACTAAGAAAGCTGAACACATTACACAAATTCTTTCTCTGCACTGGGTTCCTGTATCTCATAGAATTGATTTTAAGATACTACTACTCGTCTATAAATCACAGAATGCTTCAGGGCAATGTCACATCTCAGACCTTCTCTCTCAGAATGAATCCTCTAGACCCTTCATGTCATCAGGGTCTGGTCTGACCCTGATCCGAGTGTAAGGACAAAGGCTGGTGAGGCAGCGTTTAGTCATTTTGCTCTGTACAGTTGGAACAAACTGTTAGAAAATCTTAGACTTGCTCCAACATTGACCACTATTAGATCTAGGCAAAAAAAACAATTATTCAGCCTTTTATTCATCTTTTAATAACCTCTTAGCCGTCTTAAATGTGATGTTTTCATTTGTACGATTTGTCTTATGCTAAATGCATTTATATAATTTTAATAATTATAATTTTTTCTAACGTAAAGCACTATGAATTATCCTGTGTATGAAATTTGCTATACAAATAAACTTGCCTTGCATTGCTTTGTTGGTTTGGCATGTTCTTCACAGTGATTGACAGCATGTTGTTGCGTTTTCATGTGGATGGACATTTTTTTAAAACAGTGCTTGTATGGACAGGTTATATGTCGTGGAGCTCTGCCCCCTAGAGGGGCTTTAGCTCCTAGTGGTTTACCCTTGCCGCGTCAGCGGCCGTACTGAACTCATTATGCAAGATGCAACAGCCAATCAGGGCACGCCTGACCCTGCATAGGACCCGTGAGCCCAGAGAACACTCTCCCTTTTTATTCAGCCTTGCTGAGTTACTACTGATTACTCTCTTCAGCCTGAGAATTTTTGTCGTCGGCATTCTTCAGCCCGACCTCTCTGCCATGAAGAAATTTTTAGCTGCTCCCTGCCGTTGCGCTGACTTGGTGCTGGAACAGGACTCACACAGATCGTGTGTTTCCTGCCTGGGACTAGCCCACGCTTGTGAGGGTCTTACCGACCCCCCAGCTTGCTCCTCCTGCGCTGCTTTGTCCCTCTCCACACGTGTAGAGAGGGCAAACTTCTTCGAGGAGGAAATCAACATCTCCGCTGTGCTGGACTCCAGTGGAGACGACGATTCCAATAAGAGGTCTGAGGACGGAAGGTCCTACGCAGGGCCCGACTCCTCTGACACAGAAGGTCTCCTGCTCCTCCGAGGTTTTAAGGCATTCACCGAGGGTTCCTGGTCCGCTCCAGCTTCTGCCAGAGCTCCGGTTAAATCCTATGCTATCTTCACCAGGGTGAAGGTAGACAGATGCCCATCCCTCCTCTGGAGCCAGAGTTTACTGCCGTCATTAGGCTGGTCTGGGAAGAAGCCATCCACCAAGGACCGCTACACGGGGCAGCTATAGGACAAGACTCACGTCTTAGGATCACAGGCCCTGGCCACGGCAAACAGCGTTGCTCTCCTCGCATCAGTGGCCTCCCATATTTTAGACCGTTCACCTACTCCGTCGTCACATGACGTCGAGGAGGTCGCGAAATATCTAAGGCTATCCTCCACCTGAACCAGGCGCAGACAGTTTGCACCGGGCAATCAGTGGCTACATCTGTGATTGGACATCGACACCTTTTGCTGTCTCTGTCTTCCCTGCGCGATTCTGATCGCACACCGCTCCTCAACGCACCGTTGTCCCAGGAGGGTTTGTTCGGCGACGCCGTCAACACTGCCATCGCCTCTTTTAAGAAGGCCGACAAGGGACGGAAGGAGCTCTCTCATCACCTCTCTCTGGCTGGCCGTGCTTCTTCTTCAGCTTCACGGCCTTCTTCTTCGCCCAGGCTCCTCTGCTAAAAGACGACAGCGCCACCAAGCTTCTGCTGCGGCCTCAACCACTGCCCCGGCCCCTCCGGCTGCCGTGGCTCATCCCTTTCTCTCTCTCTCTTCCTCTCCGTTCAAGCTCGGCGGCAGTAAGGGCAGAGGGGGAATTCGAGCTTTTCCTGACCAACGCCCCCCAACTACAGGCTCTTCCTCTCTCAGAGCGTTATTGGGAGTGGTGTCATCACTGTACTATGTCAACCTGGCTCGATCAAACAATCAGACTGTGTTATCTAATTCAGTTTCGCTCGGCTCCCCCTCCCTTCTCGGGAATAGTGGAGATGCTGCGTTTGCTCTCCTGTCGGAGATGACGGAACTGTTGAGCAAAGGAGCGTTCTCCGAGGTCCTGGAGGATCTCAGAGGACGGTTTTTACTCCCGTTACTTCCTGGTTCCCAAGAAGATGGGAGGAGTTAGACTGATCTTGGATCTGCGCAATCTGAATGCGCACGTAGCCAAACGACCGTTCCGTATGCTCACCACTACTCGCCTGTTGGAAGCCTTCCTACCAGGAGATTTCTGTGTGGGAATAGACCTCAAGGATGCTTACTTCCATATCCCAACCATTCGCAGGCACAGGAAGTTTTTCCGATTTGCCTTTCAGGGCATGGTCTACGAGTATACAGGGATTCCATTCGGTTACGCTTTGGCTCCGCATGCCTTCTCCACATGCTTGAGATCTAGACAATCTCCTGATTTTAGCCCCGTCCCTGGAGCTGGCCAGAGTACACACTTTCCGAGTGGTGTCCCTTCTCACACGATTAGGGCTCGCTGTGAATTGGAAAAAGAGCGCTCCGAGACCAGCCCAGCAGGTTTCTTACCTGGGTTTGGTAATGGACACGCAATGGAGGCGTTTGGTTCGGGCCGTCATGTCCCTCTTGGGCATGATGGCAGCAGCGCACGCAGTGGTCCCTCTGGGTTTACTGCACATGCGCAGCCTGCAGGCCTGGTTCGCTCACCAACAGGTCGACCCCGTGCGCCATCGGAACCGGACCTTATCTCTGCCATTACACCTACGGGGGGACCTGGAATATTGGAGAGACCCCGTGGTGCTCTCTCAAGGCGCACTGCTGGGCTGGGTGTCAGAATGCGTTCAGGTTTTCACAGACGCCTCTCTTCACGGATGGGGCGGTGTGTGTCAGGATCAGGCTGTCGGAGGCGTGTGGCCCCCCGGCCCTTGCCACATCAACCTGCTGGAACTGGACACGGTCCTACTGGTGCTGACACACTTCTCGGACCTGGTCAGGAGCCGTGATATTCTGATTCACTCAGACAATCGGGCCACAGTCGCTTACATCAATCGCCAAGGGGGGATCAGGTCTCCTGCTTTCCACCGGTCGGCGACTCATCTTTGGCTATGGGCACATGCCCACCTTCGCTCCTTATCGGCGTCCCACATTCCGGGCCGTCTGAATGGACCTGATGTCTTGGGGAGGCCTTCGTCATGACGAGTGGCGTCTCCACCCGGACATAGTCTCCCTCATCTGGTAGAGGTTTGGGGAAGCCCAAGTGGACCTGTTTGCATCCAGACAAAACATACACTGCCGACTGTGGTTCTCCCTGTCTCAGACAGATCGCCCCCCTCTGGGGGTGGACGCGTTTGCGCACCACCCCTGGCCTCGGGGTCTCCTTTACGCTTTTCCTCTGCAACAGTGCGTAGCACGTCTGCTGGCCCGGATCAAAGCGGAGGGCCTTCTGGTCATTCTGGTGGCACCCGATCGCCCCGCGGCTGTCTGGTGCCCGGAAATGATCCAGTTGCTGGCAGACCGCCCATGGGCAGTTCCTTTCATACAGGACGCACTGTCTCAAGCGGAGGGCTCGATTCTACACCCTCCGTCACTGTCAGGGACCCTCATGGTCTGGGCCCTGAACCGGACAGGCTTTTGAATAGGGGCCTGTCCGCTGCGGTGGTCCACACCATCCAGGGTGCTAGGGCAGCATCTACGTCCAAAATGTATTCCACTCAGTGGAATATGTTTGCGACGTGGTGCGCACAGAGGTCTTCTGACCCTTCTTGTTGCTCTGTGGAGGAGATTGTCATTTTTACAGTATCACTTTGATATGGAAAGGTTGCCCTTGACTATCCGTGGATATGCATCGGCTATCTCTGCGTGCCATGAGGGTTTTGCTGGGAACCCTTTTCAGCCACCTTCTTCTCCGCCGTATGCTTTTGGGTACGCTTCGTCTGCGTCCGGTGGCCAGACTGAGCGCTCCACAGTGGGAACTTGCTAAGGTGCTGAGCGCTCTCTGTGAGCCTCCATTTGAGCCCTTACAGCAGTATTCTCTTAAGCTGCTCTCCCTTAAGACAGCCTTGCTCCTCGCTTTATGTTCTGCTAAGCGAGTGAGCAATCTCTGTACGCTCTCTGTGTGCCCACGCTGTCTGGCTATCAGAGAGGACTTAAGCTGCGCTACGCTGAGACCTAACCCGTCCTTCGCGCCTAAGGTTACCACCAGCTCTTTTCGATCTAGAGTAATCGAATTACAGGCCTTCTTCCCTCCTCCGCACGTGCGTGAGGAGGACGAGAGGCTCCACCGTCTGTGCCTGGTACGCACTCTCGCTCTGTACGTGGAGCGCACCAGGTCTATCAGACTGACTCCCCAGCTGTTTCTGTTATTCAGATTCCCGGGTGGGTCGTCTGCTTTCTAAGCAGCGTCTCTCCCACTGGCTTTGTGATTGCATCACTTTGGCCTACGAGACATCTGGCTCTGTCGTTCCGGAGGGTCTCCGGGCACACTCCACGCGTGGTGTCGCAGCCTCCTCTGCCCTTTTTCACATTCCTTCTTTTTCCCTTGGGCGGCTTGTGTGTTCATAGGCCTGCCCTTGGGGAGGTTTTTTGTCATTAAAGCATTCGATCATCCCTTCTCTGACTTCATCAGCTATCGGGGATGTTTCGTCTTGGGGTTTTAGGGGACGGTTTCTTAACTGAACCCTGCGAGTCATGCTGGTTGGGTCCGGCAGGGAGTACATCCTTGGCTCGCTCGCTCCGCCGTAAACCACTAGGAGCTAAAGCCCCTCTAGGGGATCGGAGCTCCACGACATATAACGTTAGTTACCGGGAATGTAACTCCGGTTATGAGTGGAGCAGAGCCCGCCAAGAAGAGCGAATGTTGATGGCTGGCTGACTGACCCCTTGTTAAATAGTGTAGTGGTTAGAGGTGCGGACCTGCAACCAATAGGTCCCGCGTTCAAATCTCATCACAGTCAAAGCAAATTATGCATTAGGATATATTCCGGATGGATAAAAACTTCGCTGGCTACAACCTTCAGAAGCTATGTTATAGAAAGCCTAAAATAAAACTGTTCACGGTTATATTGCGACTATTTCTGGTGGATTTTCGAAGTATGCATCCGTGCATGCTTTTTGGGTCAGGACAGACAAAAACTTTGCTGGCTACAACCTTCAGTAGCTACGTTATATAAAGCCTAAAATAAAACTGTTCACGGTTACATTGCGATTATTTCTGGTGGATATTCGAAGTACGCATCCGTGCATGATTTTTGGGATAATATAGGCTAGATAAAAACCCCTTGGGCTGTAAAAGAGTAGGGGTTTCCACGATTCTCTCATCTTTTCACTTGACGAAAAAGTCAGTTATCGTAACCTATATTGATAGTTATTGTATCAATGTCATTCACGAATGAAAGAAAAACAAATGTTTTTGTACCATGAAATAGCTTTGGTTGTGTTAAGTTCATATTCAGTCTCGCTAGAAATTGCTCAAATCTTAGGACTATTCCAAGTAGTAAGTTAGATACTAGTAAGCCTATTACTGGCAAATAAGCTGTTAAAACAGCCAGTGGCAAAAGCCATACATTTCATAGATACTATTTGTGGTGGAGGTAAACTTAATAAGAAACGTTAGTCAGTTTAACACAATGCTTAATGGTGTCTAGCGAGATATTTAAAATGATCTAATGTCAAGATGCTATACCAACACTGGGCAAATGTAAAGCACTGTGGTGTAGTGGTTAAAGGAGTCCCGGGTTTGAATCCAGTGAGGGCAACAACATTTAGCACTTAATTGCGGGCCGGCTGATCTAGGCTTGCCCTGTTCCTTTTCTGGTTTTAAGAATGAAGGAGAAAAAACTGTTTTAAAAAATACCCATGTACATGTGGACTTGGCCTAATACTACAACGATGTATGTAACATCTCAGTCAGGCATGTTAGTCCAGCTTTAAGTTTTCCAACTTGCTCCTATAGACCGCCTTGAATTAATACTTCTCACTAGGGTTGGACGGATCGATCCCAAAATATCGATACTACGTCTCGTTTTTGAAGATTGATTCTAGCATCAAAAGGACTGATACCAGTTTCAGTTTTTCTCTTCTAAGTTGTACCCATTTCATCAAAGAGTAGAACTGTCACTCTGTGCAAACAACGTTCTGTTGTCGTGAACACATCTTAAGTGCTTCTCCAGCTCCACCGCTGTTGCTTGTGACCGTGCCCTCAAACAATTAGTGACGTGCAGTTTGCAAACGATTTGTTCGTTTTGAATGAATCTTTTTAGTGACTCTGGACTCACAAGTCCTTTTTTCTAGTGACACGTTAAATTGTATTGTTCATTTGAACGTTTGACCGCGGATTTCTACAACATGATCACTTGCTTCCTACCCGGTCCTCCAGCTCAGTTATCCGATCAACGTCTGTGTACATTCACAGAGAAAAATTGATCAAGGCAGGATCATCATAAAGTCATGGTTATAACTGATAATTGAACACAGACTATGATAAATAATATAGTTAGTTGATTACTGATGTCATGAAAAAAAAAACAGACGAAAACAAGCACGGAGCCGCTGCCTTTGCCTAACTAAAAAAGACTTGTGAACGACTGACTCGTTCAGTTTTATCGTTCAATTGAACAGTATTTTGTTTATTTGAATGACAGGCAGCGGAGTTCTACCCAACCACGGCATATACCATAGGCATTACTGTCTCAAATTAACGAAATGACTCGAAAGATTCAAACTTTTTACTGAACGACTCGACAAGATCCAAGTCAGTAGAAATAGTTGAACTTCCCATCACTACAAATAATGAACATACGCGTCGCGCACGCAAAGCGCGCCGCAGCGCACACCCTGACTACCGGCGCCAACCGCCAATCCATCCAACACATAGGCCTACATTTATTGCATGCACGAATGCTATGGCTGAATGAATGGAGCATCGTGTGAAATATAGACTATATTCAGGCATTCAAATAGTATATTTAGCCCATTGAAACATATATGAATTCCTTATTTTAATGGAATTTAAACAATATACCTCAAACCTGAAATATGGAAAAATGCCTGTCCACCTGTTCTTCACAAAAACTGTAATTTTTTGTGAAGAATCAACAACAAGTGGGAAACAATTATGAAGTGGAACGAAATTTATTGGATATTTCAAACTTTTTTAACAAATAAAAAAACTGAAAAATTACAGTTTTATATCTTTATGTTTGAAGCCTGAAATGTGGCAAAAGGTCGAAAAGTTCAAGGGGGCCGAATACTTTCGCAAGGCACTGTAGCTCTCCACTTAGTTTCTGAATGAATATGTGGCTATTTCTCTATATATGACAATGTAAATGAACACAATTGTTTGTGCACAGCAATGAGTCGATTACAAAGCAAAGGTTGTCACCAGTTTGAGCAAGTAAATACACTAAACTTAGCCAATTAGATACTGTAGCTGCAAGCTAAAAACCAAGCCAGAATGGGAGATAATTCACTTCCTGTTTCACAGTGC
This sequence comes from Esox masquinongy, assembly GCA_016801175.1. Taxonomy (NCBI): domain Eukaryota; kingdom Metazoa; phylum Chordata; class Actinopteri; order Esociformes; family Esocidae; genus Esox; species Esox masquinongy. The sequence goes on from JACXGI010004944.1 coordinate 24,601, forward strand.
TGGCTTGCTAGTAAGTCTTCCTTCTAAAGTTTTGCATATCTAATTTGAGATGTGTATCATGTGATTGTGTCAATATGATGAAGATATTGTTTTAGAAAAAGCATGTCTCATTATACATAACTAGCTGCCATCAATGCAAAATATATCTACAAACTAGGCAACAGGTGCTGTCATCTTCAGTCTAACGTGGTCTTCTATCCTGGCAATTATATTTCTACTACAGTACAGCACTGTTACTGTATTTAAATAGTTTACTATTATAGTACTAAATCCAAGATGTGTTTATAATAATGTCATTATGTTTTTGTCCACTACTGTATCACTTTCCCTGATGCTTGTATCCATGTGATATGAGCCTATTTAGACACAAAGAGCATGTGAAATTGTTTTTTGTTTTATAGTATGTGTAATGGATTTATGAAATAAATCCATAACACATAAAACTACAGTTTATTGTTATAGATTTTGTTTATGTAGGTAAAGATGGATGGTGATTAAGGTGCTGACTTATGTCTGGTGTATACTGGTGTATGCAGAGGAAGATGTCACTGACATCCAACTGATGGCTGTCCACCTGTCTTCCTCCACTCCCTAGGTCTGCCAGCTACCAGGCATCTCTCCTCGGCCTCCCATTTCCCCTTCCAAGACCAACTCTACCCTCGCCTCGTCTTCCTCAACTCCTTCTGGTCTTTTCTTTTAGTTCCCCTTGGCTCTGCTTCCTACTGCTGGCCAACCAGCCATCGGCACAGTCACTAGTACTACTTCATTCGCAGTTACTTTTGAGGACTGCGGCTCCTGCATGTTCCTCTCACTTATATGTTTTCCTTTCCTTATCACATATCTTGCATGGCAGCCTGTCTGCATAATGGATTCATAAATCTCATGGCTTTGACATGTTTAGCGCTTGTAAAAAAGACTGTATAAAACTTGGAAAAAGTGGCTTTTTAAATTTGGTTGGTTTTGAATTAATAAGCTACAGGCCAAGATATATGGATGTTCAGAAGAAAGTTGGAAAATACAGTACAATTCCTTTAATAAAACTATGACACGTGTGAATTTGTTTTTAGATAATGTATTGTATTTTAATATGGTTACAATAGAGACATATGAGACAGTCTATGAGACAATGTATTCCCCAAACCTTATTATTTTAATACAATTATTTTAATATTTCAACTTGTTTCTATCTTTCCTTATTATGGAAGACAATGTTATTTGTAAGAGATTTTGGTAAAGGTAGTTGTAATATAATATTTAGATCAGCGAACATTCCATAGAATTTTTTTAAAATACCATCAGCCACTTAAACGGCTGTAACTTGTTAATTGTAACAGGTATTTCTATTCTGATTTCAGATGTTCAAACCTTATAAAAGAAGGAAGACTCAATATACTCTACATTTTTATCTATCTTCATTAGAAAGCTGTGTAAATGGCAGTTGTTTGGGAAAAGAATAATAGATTTCGTCTGATAAAAATTTCCACAGGTATTATTTCTAACCTGATCACCAGTTCATTGACTGGGTTCATTGACTGGTAGTATGTCATGATTTGAAAGGGCTGTTTCTAAGCTTTCCTTAGATGTATCATTTTTTCACATAGGGTGTTGCCACACCAAATAATACTCATTAATACAACAGCAGCTCTTGGTCAATAAAGAGCTGCTGTTTGCTCTCCATCAGGCAGGCGGTACAAGTCTCTTTGTTCCCGCACCTGCAGGCTCAGGAACAGTTTCTTTCCAGCTACAGTAACCCTGCTGAACTCTGTGACCCAACACTAACCATACCCACCCACCCACCGCTCAGTACTGCCTCTCAGGGACCTTGTTGCACTACTTTCTTTGTCCTACTGGACTCTGACATTGCTATGCAAAGTCTGATAAGGACGTTTTCAGTTTTTACATGCACATCTACCTTGGGGACCTCATTGCTGTTATCCCTGCATTTCAGTTGCACATGCTACCTTGCACCTTCAATTTGCCTTCATTGCACATTCAGAATTGCTATTTGTACTTGCATTTACCTTCACTGCACATTTATACATCCCACCTATAACATATATTGTTCTTAATGGCTAGATTTCAATGGGCACTACTGCGGCGTGTTCTGGGTCCAACGCGGCTGGCCGAGCTGCCACTCTAGTCAATGCTTGTGATTCCACCAGACGAGCTGTGGTGCGTCTTAAGCGTGGTTTATGGTTCTGTGGGTGCTGAGGGCTGGCCTACTGAACTCTCAGTGAATTATTGACGTACACATTTAAAGAAACAAAAATTTTACAAAATAAAGAGGTTATGTACAATTGTAAGTGTAACAAAATATTGCAAACAGTGAAAAGAGCACACTACTTAGAACTTTTTTAAAATGCAGAGAAAGTGCACTCAAGTATTTTGTTCAAACGTGCACTCTGCATTTTAAATAAAATAATATAAATAAAATTAAACAATATTGAATCAAATAACTCAAAAGGTCGACATCTATCAAGTGTGCAAATTATTTTCACTCCAATCACAAACAAAAGTTATTTAGCCACTTTGGAAAGAGTGCTTTAGCCACATCGGGGTATGTATTAAAACACTGTCTTCAGCCAGCCGTGTCTCCAGCACTTTCTTTCCCCATCTCAAATAAAAGCTGATGGATTTTGAACTTGGCTAGACCTTTTTTATGTTGTGGCAGTTCTCGGATCAGGTCACCTATTGTATGACAAAATCTTGCAATATCGTCATCAAGCTCTGCAGTGAACATGGCATGTCTCTCTTCCCTCTCTTTTCTGCGCTGATCCAGAAGGTTAAGTCGAGCTGTCAGGTCATCGTTCTTCCTCATTTTCTTTGGTGCTCTCGAGGAGGATGAAGGGGAGTCAAGGGAGGATGTCTCCTGTGGGCTCCTCTTCCATGTCTCCTGTGGGCTCTCTACTCTCTGTACCATTCTGTCCCTCACTATCAAGACTCTTGTCTCTTCCCTGCCTACTAAAATAATGCATACACTTATCAAAAACACAAAGCATAACCTTTAAGAGATGGTAATAATCATTTTCTCATTAATAAGGTTATTCAGGTTCAAATGAATACATAATTTAATTCAACTTTAAACTAAAGTTGCCTGACACTTGTCCCTGTGCCCCCTTTCTCTTTTGTTGCAACGGCTTAAACCATTTATTTATCTGAAGAAAAATCACATCGAAAACTGATACCTTCACACATTTAAATGTTGGATGAACAATTAGCTAACATGGCAAAATAGTACTATTAGTACTGTTAGCTAGACAAACTTGCTTTACCTAAAGCATGGCAAAATAGTACTATGTTAGCTAGCCAAACTTGCGTTGCCTAAAACGTCTGTTTCTCAATACATCTCAATTTAACTGGGGATACAAATGTGGCAGCAATATTGATACCTACATCTAGACGAGGTGAGAATTTGTTTTAACTGAGTAGTTAGCTAATTAACGCAGCCATGCAAACAAACGACTGGTACCTAATGAACGCAACACAATCACTGGAGTATACACTTTCAGTACTTCGACGCATTTTAGTTTCTCCGACAACGTGACAAAAAATGTTTCAACACTGATTTTGGTAATTTGAAAAACTGAACTTACCTCATTTGTGTCCTCGCTAAAATTGGAGTCGGTTTCACTGTGTTTTATGTGCCCGGACAGCCAAGAAAGCATTTTATAAAACAGAGGTATTTTTCCCCTCCTGCATCGCCACTTTTACTGTTCAATTTCTTCTTTATTCTTACATATTTGTCCCTCATCAGCTTCCACCTTTTCTGGCAAGTTGCTGGCTCTTCGCCCAGAATTTCTCCTATCTCAAAAGTTCCTCGATTTGAGCCATGCCTCCAGACTCCATTGTTGCTTCGACTTTGTTGATACAGAAAGTAAAATCTTCTTTGTTGATACAGAAAGTCAAAGCGGTTGAGCTACGCGTATACGCGCTTTTAGATGTTTAAGCTGGTGCGCGTAGCCTATGCGGCCTGGCTGTGCGGGCCTGTGCGGCTCTCTGCGGTGACGCGTTTCTCCCTACGCAGACGCGTTTGACATTGAATTATAAATCAGCCTTTAGAAGCGTCCCAGAAGCAGCTCTCTGCTCTGCTGTGCTAAAGACAGGCGCCTTGTCTATTCTTGACAGACGCCGTGTCCAAGCCGCACAGATCAAATACAAAAATAAGTACTATAAGTAATATAAATGAGTACAGAAAGTGAATACTATAACCTAATTATCTTCCTTGTAATAGGTCTACGTGATTTTGAAAAGTAGTCTACTTGTATAGAGCCATTCAGTATTTATGTATCTTGAAAACTCTTTCATTAACCTTGCATTACACAGGTCAGGACCTGAGATATTTTTTGCTATATCAAGAAATAATTACATATGGTACAGATGCTTTTCAGGTAGGCCAAGTTTGTGTATTTTTTTTTAAAAGTTAGACTGTCTGATTTTTGTTACTTGCCTATATGTTTTACAGTTACTATACAGGTACTATAGAAGAACTTAATGGTAGAACCCCAAAAATAAAGGAATAAATACAAAAACAAAAGGAAGTCAACTTCGGACAGGCAAAGTAGTTTATTGTTGTCTGTTGATCACATGATCTTGCCAATACAGCTGCTTCCCAGCGCTCCACTTCTGAAATGCTCCCGGTGGGGTATGACACTGCGTGGAGGACGGAACAAACATCTTTGGAGCCAGAACGTGCCGCAGAAGAGCCCGGTGTAAATCTGGCGTACTTGTTTCACTTGTACATTTTCTACGCACTTCTATTTGCACTTATGGTTAGATGCTAACTGCATTTTGTTGTATTGTACTTGTACAATGAAAATAAAGTTGAATCTAATCCAAGCCTGAACATTTCGCTCAGGCTGGAAAGGGTTGACTGTAATTACATTTGGTTTACATGATCAGGGTTGTGAGTTTAGTTTATATGAATGATGTTTACTTTTGGCCACATGGGGACACTAGTGAAAAGGAAAAACCATGCATGCAATATTATTTACAGCTACGGACATGAGTTGGATGTGGTTCCTATTGAAAAAAATGCCATCTGGCTAGTAATAGCTTAATGCTGAAACCCGCTTAATGCTGCTTGCAGCTTTAATTTATAGTGTTCTTCGAGGGTGCCAATAATTTTGCCACATATGTTTTTGACAGAATATACCTTTCAGAAGATAAAACAACACTTTTTCAGGACTGGTTTTTATTAAAATAATTTCTGCAAACATTTGAGGAAAATTAGAATCATTATATGTATTGTCCATATTATATGTTATTGCTCACTTTTATGAGGGGTGCCAATATATCTGGAGTTGACTGTATATGTGTATTTCCCTTATACATAAAGGTATTTACAGAAAATAACTGACTGCATATGTATTTCCCCTTAAGTAAATTTTTAGTGCAGTCACGTTTTGCATGAGTCTAGTTAGATAAGTCTCTACACGCTTTGCACATCTGGGCCCAGCAATGTTTACCCATTCTTCATCGTAAAATTGCTCAAGCTATGTCAAGTTAGATAGGGACCTATGGTTCATGTTTTCACACAATAAATGTTGAAAAGTTCAAGGGGGTGAATACTTTAGAGCGCAATTATATTTTGCTCTTGGTACCACAATGTCAGATCTTTGACTTCCTCCCTCTTGTCGTCATCTGTGATCAGGCATACCAAATTGTGTTATCAGCAAACTAGATTATGTTTTTTGGTTCATATGTGGCCACACAGTTCTGGGTAAGGATGGAATACAGGAGGAGAGGAAGCGTGTACTCCTGAGGGACCCCTATGTTCACAGCCTGGGTGTGAAGAGTGAGGTTATAGACTGCATAACGGGAGAGGCAAAAAGGAACGGAAAACCAAAACATCATCAACAAACATGTAAGAGTCTATCTTTCTTTTATATAGCGTTGGCAAAAAAAACTAGCAGCACCTCACAATCAAACATACAGACAAAATAATCTGTGAGATGCAAGTGAAACATCAACAAACTTATAGACAACATAATGAGTGATGGGTAGCAGGTGTGTCCATGGGATTTGTTGCTGCCATCACTCTCTTGCCGGCGGTTAGTACACCGGTGAAGTGGACCACTGGAGAAGGAGAGGGCGCGGAGCGCCACGCGGGGCAGTCATCATGCTGGGGTTTGCTTGGCAGAAGGTCCAAGATCTACACCGATCAGCCATGACATTATGACCACCTGCCTGATATTGTGTAGGTCCCCCTTTTGCCGCCAAATCAGTCTTGACCCCTCGAGGCTTGGACTCCGCTAGACCTCTGAAGGTGTGCTGTGGTATCTGGCACCAAGACATTAGCAGCAGATCCTTCAAGTGCCGTAAGTTGCGAGGTGGGGCCTCCATAGATCGGACTTGTTTGTCCAGCACATCCCACAAATGCTTGATTGGATTGAAATCTGGGGAATTTGGAGGCCAAGTCAACACCTTGAACTCGTTGTTGTGTTCCTCAAACCATTCCTGAACTATTTTTTCTTTGTGGCAGAGCGCATTATCCTGCTGAAAGAGGCCAATGCCATCAGGCAATACTGTTGCCATGAAAGGTTGCACATGGTCTGCAACAATGCTCAGGTAGGTGGTACGTATCAAAGTAACATCCACGTGAATGGCAGGACCCAAGGTTTACCAGCAGAACATTGCCCAAAGCATCACACTGCCTCTGTTGGCTTGCCTCCTTCCCATAGTGCATACTGGTGCCATGTGTTCTCCAGGTAAGTGACGCACACACACCCGGCCATCCACGTGATGTAAAAGGAAACGTGATTCATCAGATCAGGCCATCTCTTTCCGTTGCTCCGTGGTCCAGTACTGATGCTCACGTGCCCATTGTAGGCTTTCGGCAGTGGACAGGGGTCAGCATGGGCACCCTGACTAGTCTGCGGCTACGCAGACCCATACGCAACAAACTGTGATACACCGTGCATTCTAACACCTTTCTATCAGTACCAGCATTAACTTTTTCAGCAATTTGAGCTACAGTAACTCGTCCATTGGATCAGACAACACGGACCAGCCTTCGCTCCCCACGTGCATCAATGAGCCTTGGCCGCCCATGACCCTGTCGCCGGCTCACCGCTTTTCCTTTCTTGGACCACTTTTGATAGGTACTGACCACTGCAGACCGGGAACACCCCACAAGGGCTGCAGTTTTGGAGATGCTCTGAACCAGTCGTGTAGCCATCACAATTTGGCCCTGTCAAAGTCGCTCAGATCCTTACGCTTGCCCATTTTTCCTGCTTCTAACACATCAACCTTGAGGACAGAATGTTCACTTGCTGCCTAATATATCCCACCCACTAACAGGTGCCATGATAACAAGATTATCAGTGTTATTCACTTCACCGGTCAGTGGTCATAGTGTTATGGATGATCGGTGTAGAGGCAAAGTGAGTTAGTCAGTCTCAGGTTGCAATGTGTTTGCTAATCCAAGTTTATCATTTTAAAGGGCTAATTGATCATTAGAAAAGCCTTTTGCGATTATGTTAGCACTGCTGAAAACTGTTGTGCTGATTAAAGAAGCTATAAAACTGGTCTTTAGACTAGTTCAGTATCTTCAGCATCAGTGTTTGAGGGTTTGATTACAGGCTCAAAATGGGCTGAAACAAAGAACTTTCTTCTGAAACACATCCATCTATTCTTGCTCTGAGAAATGAAGGCTATTCCATGCGAGAAATTGCCAAGAAACTGAAGATCTCGTACAGTGATGTATAGCACAGAACAGCACAAACTGGCTCTAACCAGAATAGAAAGAGGATTGGGAGGCCCCCAGACACAAATACATTAGAGTGTCTAGTTTGAGAAACAGACGCCTCACAGGTCCTCAACTGGCAGCTTCATTAAATAGTACCCACAAAACACCAGTCTCACATTGAAGAGGTGACTCCGGGATGCTGGCATTCTAGGCAGAGTTCTTCCTTTGTGCAGTGTCTGCATTCTTTTGCCCATCTTAATCTTTTCTTTTTATTGGTCAGTCTGAGATATGGCCTTTTCTTTGAAACTCTACCTGTATTGTCATGGCTCATGTATCACTGTAAAGGCAAGTCAAGACTGACAGGAAAAGATTTACACAAATGTGGTTTGGCTAACAATATAATATAGATTCATTTATTGTTGAATTGAACATACTGTATACTAGAACAGACTAAGACTAACTCTTAAGAGGGTCAGAGTAATTACTGTTAAGCTGTGACTTGATTAATAACTGATATACCATCAGGTACATATTAGTCTGTCATTATTAGTAATAGTTACACTCATATCTGGTGACAGGGTATAATTGATTGGTAAAGCGTACAAAATGTTTTTGGGTGTAGACTACGAACATTAGTTCTAGAACATTTTCTGTGGGACCCCCAGACATTTTTACAATTTTTTAAGCTCATTTGATTGATCTGTTCAAAGGCTTGATTGTTTGTTAAAAAGTTAAATGAGGTTTGCTAGCTCTGGAATAAATATTAAATGTGCATTGAAAGATTAGAGGTTGCCAAGGAGAGGTTTGGGAACCACTGTAATATATTACACCACAGTTGATGTGGTTCTAGCTCTCTGGGGAGACTTGGCTGCATTGGCTGGTTCTTCACCCTGACGTATTTGCACTTTTGCCTGGTAATGACATAGAGATTGCATTGTAAAATGGCATACTAGTTTGCTACTGAATACTATTTAAACGTGCTGTCCATGATCAAAAACATTTGACATGACATATTGTAGAAATTGTTACAAATATGTAACATTTCAAATTAATTACAAATATGTATGTATTGTATTTACTAATGTATTTAAACAATACACACTTATCAAAAGTATTTTAACTCAAAATCAGGTTTAATACATTTTTAGCTAGCTATGTCCCACATTGCATCTTGAGTCAGCATATTTAAACTTTGACAGCCACTGAGATATTTGATGTTTAATGATGTTAAACTACCAGACATAAGTCTATGTGTGTGAAATTGAGGTAGCTGTGACACCCCCTCGCTTCTCTCTTGCTTTTGTAGTTTTAGTATGAGGTTTTTTGTTAATGTGTTTGCAAAAGCTTCCCTCTCCCTTCATGTTGATCAAAAGTAGAGCAACCAGCCACTGAATGATGCCATGAAATTTTAAAAGGTCTATTGCTCCGAATTGCTAAAACACTTAGTCTCAGCATCTATGATGGGAATTGAGGAAAGGAAGAAATGTAGGAAAAAAGGAGAGGGACAAGGAGGAAAAGTGATGTAATATTGTGGAGGAGAAAGAGGAGGAAAGTAATGATAATTCTGGGGGTTGATGTAGAAACAGAATAGGAGGAAAACAAGAAGAAAGAGGAGGAGGAGATTGGGTGGGGAGAGTGGGTTTAGGAACAATAACAACCTAACTGCTCTGACAAGCCACTGCCTCTCCTGACCTATATTCAGCAGATCAGCAGGATGACTGCTAAGACATCCAATGCCGGTGTTTTTGCAGGGCAGAAATGTTTATCCAATTTTATGCTAGTTTTTGTATGAAATCTGCAAGTGACCCTTAATACATGATTTACACAAATGCCTGAATGAAGAGCATGGGTCTAAAAATGGGATAACAGAGTGTTCTGACATGCTCTTTGGCTCTCCTGAAAATCTTTAACAACAGTTACATCTTTATTAATATGGGATCTGACTCATTATTATTCTTGATCCATTTGTTCACAATAAAAGGTACTTAGGTCTGCATACACTGCCTTTGAAAAGTATTCAGACTCCTTCAATTCTTCCACATTTTGTTGCATTATGGATTTAATTTAAAATTAATTAAATAATTATAATGATTATAATTAATTATTTAATTATTATATATATATATATATATATATAGATACAGTGGATATATAAAGTCTACACACCCCATCACAAAAGTGCCAGGTTTTTGTGATGTAAAAGAATGAGACAAAGATAAATCATGTCAGAAGTTTTTCCACTTTTAATGTGACCTATAATGCGAACAATTCAATTGAAAAACAAACTGAAATCTTCGAGGGGGAAAAATGAAAAATAAAAAGCTTACAATAACCTGGTTGCATAAGTGTGCACACCCTCTTATAACTGGGGATGTGGCTGTGTTCATAATTTACCAATCACATTTAAACTCATGTTAAATAGAAGTCATTACACACCTGCCATCATTTAAAGTGACTCTGATTAATCACAAATAAAGTTCAGCTGTTCTAGTAGGATTTTCCTGACATTTTCTTAGTTGCATCTCAGAGCAAAAGCCATGGTCCACAGAGAGGTTCCAAAGCATCAGAGGGCTCACATTGTTGAAAGATATCAGTCAGGAGAAGGGTACAAAATAATTTCCAAAGCATTAGATATACCATGGAACACAGTGAAGACAGTCATCATCAAGTGGAGAAAATATGGCACAGCAGAGACATTACCAAGAACTGGACGTCCCTCCAAAATTGATGAAAAGACAAGACGAAAACTGGTCAGGGAGGCTTCCAAGAGACCTACAGCAACATTAAAGGAACTGCAGGAATTTCTGGCAAGTACTGGCTGTGTGCTACATATGACAACAATCTCCCATATTCTTCATATGAATGGGCTATGGGGGAGGGTGGCAAGACGGCCTTTTCTTACAAAGAAAAACATCCAAGCCCGGCTGAAATTTGCAAAAACAAACATCAAGTCCCCCAAAAGCACGTGGGAAAAATGTGTTATGGTCTAATGAAACCAAGGTTGAACTTTTTGGCCATAATTCCAAAAGATATGTTTGGCGCAAAAACAACACTGCACATCACCCAAAGAACACCATACCCACAGTGAAGCATGGTGGTGGCAACATCATGCTTTGGGGCTGTTTTTCTTCAGCTGGAACCGGGGCCTTAGTCAGGGTGGAGGGAAATATGAACAGTTCCAAATACCAGGCAATTTTGGCACAAAACCTTGAGGCGTCCGTTAGAAAGCTGAAGATGAAGAGGAAGTTCACCTTTCAGCACGACAACGACCCAAAGCACACATCAAAATCCACAAAATCATGGCTTCAGCAGAAGAAGATTAGTGTTTTGGAATGGCCCAGCCAGAGCCCAGACCTGAATCCAATTGAAAATCTGTGGGGTGATCTGAAGAGGGCTGTGCACAGGAGATGTCCTCGCAATCTGACATATTTGGAGCGCTTTTGCAAAGAAGAGTGGGCAAATATTGCCACGTCAAGATGTGCCATGCTAATAGACTCCTACCCAAAAAGACTGAGTGCGGTAATAAAATCAAAAGGTGCTTCAACAAAGTATTAGTTTAAGGGTGTGCACACTTAGGCAACCAGGTTATTGTGAGTTTTTTATTATTTCCCCTCAAAGATTTCAGTTTGTTTTTCAATTGATTTGTTCACGTTATGGGTCACATTAAAGGTGGAAAAAGTTCTGACATGATTTATCTTTGTCTCATTCGTTTACATCACAAGAACCAGGCATTTTAACAGGGGTGTGTAGACTTTTTATATCCACTGTATATAATTATATTTAATTAATCACCATCGATTTGCATACAGTGCCCCATATTTTCAAAGTAAAAACAAGTTTTTAATTTTTAGAAAATCTGAAATATCTTATACAGTGCCTATAGAAAATCATCATACCCTGTCAAAATCCTTACCTTTTGTCACATTACACCCTGGAAATGAAAATTAATTAAATTTAACTTTTTCCAGCTGTATTTACACAGTTTAACCCTTGACATCAAAGTGAAAAGAACATTTTAAAAAATTCTGAACAATTATTAAAATTCGAATAGTGAAATACCTGGTTTGGACAAGTGATCAGCCCCTTAGAGTAACCATTATAAACTTGCTCAGGTAGAACCAGTCACTTCCCAGATCACACACCATGCTAATTGTCCCCCACCTGACATCAGTTGTAGTTGTTTTGATTACTTCATAAAAAAACAGCTGTTCCATGATGATTCCATTACCAGTAGTGCACGGCAATGCAAAGAACACACTATGGTTGGAAAGATGCTTTCAAAAGGGCTCTGGGACAAAGTTGTTGAAAGGCACAATTTAAGAGAAGGATACAAAAAGATTTCAAAGGCTTTAACTATCCCTCTGAGTACCGTTCAGAACATTATTAAGAAGTGGAAAGCGTATGGCACCACCTACACCTTGCCTAGATCAGGCCATCCCTCCAAAGTGGATTACCGAGCCAGGAGGATATTGATCAGGGAAGCTACCAAGAGGCCAATGGCAACTTTGAAGGACTTACAACTCCTTATGGCTGAGATTGGTCGGTCTGTGCATGTGACAACAATCTCACAAGCTTTACACAAAGCTGGCCTGAATGGCAGGGTGGCAAGAAAGAAGCCTCTTCTGAAAAAGGGCCACACAGAATCTCATTTGCGTTTTGCAAAAAAAACACTTGGAAGATTCTAATGCCATGTGGCAAAAGGTTTTATGGTCAGATGAGACCAAGATTTTTGGACTGAACTGCAAGCGTTATGTTTGGTGAAAACCAAACACAGCATAGCACACAAAACACACCATACCTACTGTGAAGCATGGCGGTGGCAACATTATGTTGTATTGGTGTTTCTCTTCAGCGGGACTGGACAATTGGTCAGGATTGAAGGGAAAATGGATGCTGCCAAGTACACCCAAATTCTTGATGAAAACCAGCCGGCCCTCTGCTAGACAGCTGAAGATGGGCAGGTGGTTCACCTTCCAGCACGACAACGACCCTAAACACACCGCCAATATAACTATGCAGTGTCTTAAGGATAGGAAGGTGAATGTCCTTGAGTGGCCAAGTCAGAGCCTTGACCTACAACCAATTGAAAATATGTGGATGGACTTGAAGACAGCAGTCTATCGCCGCTCACCACAAATTTGACTGAACTCGAACAATTCTGCAGGGAAGAATGGGCAAATATTCCCCAATCTAGGTGTGCAAAGATAATAGAGACATATCCAAACAGACTGTTGGCTGTAATTAAGCAAAAGGTGGCTCTACAGTATTAAATCATGGGACTGATCACTTTTCCAACTGTGTTATTTTAGTTTTAATATTTTTTCAGTTTCAGAACTATTGCCTTTTTACGTTACTTGAGTGTTGTAGGGTAGAATGTGTAAACAAAGCAGGAACAACATTTTTTTATTATTAATGGGTTTTGATTTCAGGCTGTAAGACAAAAAAGTGACTATTTCAAAGGGGTATGATGATTTTCTATAGGCACTGTAAGTATTCAGACCCTCTCTGTGACACATCAAATTGAGTTCAGATGCTTGCTGTGTCCTTTGATCATCCTTGAGGTATCTCTAGAACTTGATTGGAATCCACCTTTGGCAAATTCAATTGATTGGATATGATTTTGAAAGGCAAACCTGTAGAATATAAGGTCCCACACTTCAACGTACATGTCAGAGCAAAATCCAAGAACCAAATGGCCATTCTAACAGAGCTTCAGCATTTCTCTGCAGAGGTTGCAGAAGCTGCCAGAAGGAGAACCATCTCTGTATCACCATCAATAAGGCACATGTGGTAGTGACTAAATGGATGCCACTCCTGAGTAAAAGGCATACTGTACCCAGGAATTCTAAACAATCAGCTGGAGGCAGGGCTTTATCCTATAGAGCTCCACTATTGTGGAATGATTTTCTCAATCCATGTCAGAAACTCAGACTCAGTCTCAACCTGTAAGCATTTACTAAAGACTCATCTCTTCAGCCAGGAAGGAAGGCATTGCTTATCGCCTGGCAAATTTCATCCCTACAGTGAAGTATGGTGGTGGGAGCATCATGCTATAGGGATGCTTCTCAGCAGGGACTAGGAGATTGTTCAGGATTGAGGGAAGGATAAACAGAGTAAAAAATACAGAGATGTCCTTGAAGAAAACGTGATCCAGGGTGCACAGAACCTCAGACTGGGCTGAAGATTAATCTTTCCAATGACAACGTCCAGAAGAACGTCATTGAACATCTTTGGAGAGATTTGAAGATCATAGCTCACCAACACTCTCCATCCAATCTGACAGAGCTTTAGAGGATCTACAAGGAAGAATAGGAGAAACTGCCCCAATCCAGGTGTGCAAATTGGGTAGAAATACCCAAGAACAATCAAAAATGTGATCACTGCCAAAACATTTTTAAAATAAAAATAAAATGTTTTGTCATTATGGGGTATAGTTTGATGGAAACAAAGGCTTGTTTTTGAAAGAAAAGCTAATTCATTCAAAAACAAGGATATTTCAAAGTGACCCCAAACATTTGAATGGTAGGGTGATTATAAATCTAAAGTCCATAACAAACCAACATTTGAAGGGGTCTCAATACTTTCCAAAGGCACTCTAAATGTACAAATTATTAACATTTTTATCAAATACTTCTACTATTTATTTTACCTGTCATATTCCCAGTCACCTGCCTAACGTGGTGCCTCAGAGCTTTGTTGGCATTCTGGAATTCATAGAGATGTGATGTGATGTGAAATGAATTTCCTTCAGCCTTCCGGATTCCTTGGAGCTTATAGAAGCTGCCAGTATGGGTAACATTCTTTGATCTTTTCTTGATTAGAGATGAGAGAGATGTATTATCTAATTTATTAATTTATCCTTTGAGATATGGGAAAACATGCTAACGTTTTGTTCTCAGTAACCTTAAATTTTAGGCAGTAATGCTTAGAATGAGTGAAACTATCTCGGGTCATTAGCACTGATGTTTTTCAGTTAAATAAGTTATTTAGTGGCCACAACTATTGTTCTATTACTATTTACCTTCGAGTTACCTTCTAGAAAACGGACTCTACATTATGGCTGTCAGCATTTTACTTCCTGCATTTTAGTCTCCTCCCTCTGCCTGATCTCCAGCCCCGCCCTCAAGGAGTGACCTCTGTAGCGCGCGGCAACTAGCCACGGAGCTGCTGTTCTTGCCTGCCCTCCCTGGCTTCTTTTCTGTATTGCTACTAATTTAGCCACCGGACTAGAACGCTGCGGCAGGCTTCAGGGCATATTCGTCTTTCAGAGTTCTACTCATCCCAGTGAGTGAAATTGGAACTATCGATAACCTCGAAACGGTGAGTAGCCTAAAAAGATTGTTTAAAAGATGTGAGTCGTTTTTTCTCTATTGATTGAAATGAAACAGGGCAACGGCAGGAGGTATTTTCGGTGCAGTGAGGAGAGCGGCATTGGGAGGGAGGGGTGCCAAGAAGGCATGTCTCTACCTCGTTTGAGCAGTTCGCTGACTTTACCGTTACGTTACCGTTCATTTCCTGCTGATAAGTAATTATTCTTTACCATTGATGGCACAACAAACGTAGCGAATAATCATGAAGACGTGTCCCAATTCCCCAAAATAGCTAAACACAACAGGAGGATTTCTGCGCTTCATCTTAAGTGTTCAAATCCTACTTTGTAGGCAATGTTGTCGGCTGGCCACTTGGGATTGCAGAGACATCGGTGTTCGCGACAGAGATGTGGGAAGGGTGACTGACAATTTCAGTTGAGATTTTGTTCGTACCTTGATTCTATAAGTCACGCTGTCGCACATGCAATGGTGGAAGACCGCTACATCCTTAATTTTAACGATATTAACGCGTACTCACTTGTGTTTTGTTAAAATAAAGTAAAAATAGGGATTGCTTCAGTCTTCTGCTTCAGTACATAGCTATATTAGCAAGATTTAAACATCAAAAATATGAATAATAGATCATTTTAACCATGTTTTAAGGTTAAACATTGTCTATTTATATTTACATTGTTTACAAACGTTGAAGTAAACCAAGCTTACAGTTGGGGTTCTGGTGGGATAAGACATTTAAGTTAGATTATTTAACAATCAACAGGTGTATATTATTTATATGTGCAAAAAAACGTCTGTAGAAACTATTATGATTCCTACTTTAAGGTAGCCATAAATGTAGGATACCAGACGTTTTATGCCGTTAACATTCTGGCAATACAGACTTTATTTTTTTATCAATGAACGGTAGTGTTGTCCCAAATCGAAAGCCTAGAAGACTTAAAAAGTAGCTTAATTGGCTTCGCTGAGGAGCCTACTTACTAGATTCAAATAATTTCAACAGCACTAGTAAACTTGGTCGACTTTGCTTACTCTAGACATTTTGCTTGTCTTGTTCTTCCAAATCTATCACTCTTTACTGAAAAACAGCGTGAGCCTGGCATATATTTAACTTGTCTGCCTCTTTTTGTACAAAATGTGCTTTTGGTGATTAATTTATTTTCTGCCACACTGTGTAGTGTAACCCTTTAAATGTTTGATGTCTTGAGAGAGTTCTCCTCGGCATCTGTACTGGATGTCTGCTATGGTTAGGGATGGGCCATCACACACACTGCCCAAGCACTGAGACACACACTTTTTGACTCAAACACACGCAGATAGAGCCATAATTAAACAGGAACAATAGTCTCTCCCTCTGTTTCCCCCTCTCTTTTAATCACATTTGCTTTTCTGTTCTTGTGGGGACCTCAAATTAACCTTAACCCAGAAATCAGTGTTCCCTATCTTCTAGCCCTAACCCAACTCTAACCTTGTGTTTTTCTTAGCGCCGACTGCCAAAATAACTTGTAGGGTTTTAATATCTTTGTGGGGACTTTGGTTCCCCATGTGTGCACATTGTCCTGGATCGCACACACTGACCAAGCTCAAAAGGTCTTCCACTATCCTGGTTGGTGGTCCGATCAGAGCGCCCTATAGTTCAGAACAGTAGGGGGAGACTACTTTTGACGTGTGTATAGGGATTAAAGTGCCATTTAGTGCCCTGCCAACATCCGCTCTCTGCAGGATCCCAGCTTGGCCACATAGATACCCCAAGATCTGCCTGCTGCAGTGGCCAGTAAGCCAGAAGATTAAGCTACTTCACTCATTTTGCATTAGCATTGCATGGTCAACAGTAAGTATGCAGGCCGATGCATGATGGCAGGGAGAGGACATACTAAGTGCATGCCTTGATCAGCCAACATCTTTCAATCTGTAGGGAACACAGTTCAGAAATGCACTGGGTTTGGTGAGCATGTGTGCATGGCCGGGCGGGTGTTAATTTGTGTGTGGTGAGTGAAATTGTATGTTGCTCGTAAGGGAGATATAACCTTTCTGCCACTGAAAATAAACATTTTGTGATTTCATGTTGAAGTAGATCTGCTCTGAAGCCAATCGTCATGGTGTTAATCTTAACTAGCCTGCAAGATACATTTTTGCTTTTTACGGACTCTGCTGTGAAGCATTTTATACAGACAAATTTCCTAATCACAGTTTTAGAATAGTCATGAATCAGTTAGGGTACAAAACTACACAAATAGAATTAATTATAAATCCAGTTACCAGCTCCTCAGAGAGCATGCTGGAGGTCATCCCCAAAGGAGAAGTATTGTATTAGCATACATTTACAGCAGGGATTTTCAAACTTTTTAATATCAAAGCATCCCAGATATTAAGAGCCCCTAGATGAGTACCCCTACAAAAAAGTATATTCTTGTGAATCACCAATTAGGTTCCGAGGAGCTGCATACTATTTTCAGGCTCCCCCAATGACAAGCATTGATAATCGTGCTATTCTACATATTTTTCCATTTGGCAAAAAGCGAGTGAAATGTAACAGTTTTAAAAATAATTTCCTGCTACCCTATACATTTTGTAATGGTTTTTGTCATGTTTATGCTATCTGGCTCCTGGTTTTTCATACCCTTAATGTGTTTTGGTTGGGGTTCTGCCCATCTACTGCCAGAAATAATGTTAATAGGGTTGGGGGCCCTCTGAAAAAACGCCTTTCCCTAGAGCTGTCAATATAAATAAATAAATAGACACTGTATAGATGACAAGAATAAATTGTCTGAATTAAAAGCTTTTACCGATATATAGGGAGATGTGTAAAACAATGATTCTGTCTCGCTGGCTAACACTTGTTCTCTACCTTGCTTAGCTGGCCACTGCTAACATGGCACCTCCGGTAGTCTACTGTCCCCAGACACACTAGTCTACCCCTGTTGCACCAATCACTGGCTGCAGTTCAGCATGCACAGGAAGTTAGCTCCCAGTGTTGGCGGCCTGTGTTCAAATGGCAGGAAGGCATGTGACCTGTGAGGCCATTGTGAGGTTTCTTCCCTCCCTCCTGCAGTGTTGTGAAAAGCACTGCAGAGCACAACAGCTGAGTAGAATGTAGCTTTGTCCATCATTTTTTATTTTTATTGATCAAATATTTTGTTGTCAACATACATACATGCGCATTGTTACATAGGTGGAGACGGAACATAAACCAACTGAAAGATTTATGTTTTGTCAAAACGCTTGTTTCCAGTCAAAAAAATGTATAATTCTTGTACTATACCTTTCATGGAATTTATTGCGCATATTTAGACAATATAAAGCCATGCTGCCGAGCCGTGCTGCTGAGCTGAAGAGCTGATTGGACAGCATGTCTCAGTGCCTGGTGGTACCAGGTCTGCATGTCATCTGTGTGTGTGTCTTTGAGCGAGTTCTGCTGTGTGTTACTCTTAACCTGCGTTGGTACAACACTGTTTTACTAAACTGTATTGTGTTTTATCTGCCATCAGTCCTGTGTGTGTCTGTCTGTGTTTGGATGTGTCCATGTGTGTTATTTTTTTTTTTTTTTTTTTTTTTTTTTTTTTTTTTTTTTTTTTTTTTTTTAGCATTTATGTTTAAAGTGACTAACCCCTGCTGTGTTGACATCTGTATGCTGTGAAATATAGATGAGTAGCAGCAGTGGACTGTGCAGCAAATTGTCTGAAAGCTGCATATCTAAATCCGAATAGAACTAATGGAAGAATGTTAGGACACTAGGTGGTATGCGTGTGTGCGTGCACGCGTCTAGTCTAGACAAGTGCTATTGAACATTGCAGCATTGGAATCAGGAACTTGCACTCCAGACCAGACAGAACTGTCCCTAAACCTGTGTGCATGAAAAAAATGTGGTATTGATAGGCTAAAAGGAACAACAGTTTTTTTTTTTTTGCATATGTGTAAAAGTGTGTGGCTGTGTGTGTATAGCAGGATTAACTGTGATTTGACTTAACAATCCTCAGTCTTAACTTTGTTTACTCCAAATGCTCAATAGGAAACTTGATCCTCTATTAGATGTTTAGTTTAGAGAAGTGGATGATATATTTTTCAGGGCCAAACAGAGACTGGATGAAAGCTGGAATGGTCTGGTTTAGAATTCTCTAAGTTCTCAGATGTCAGTATAGAACATAGACATAGAATAAATTTAGCAGGCGCCCATAGAAAATTTGACATAATAGGGTGGCAGATATCCTAGTGGTTAGAGCATATGACCAGTTGTAGACTCCTTTATTTGGGTTTTTGTCCTTCGGTAAGATCAAGGCCCAAATTTCTAAATTCAGTCATGACGTTCAGGCCCGGTTCTAGACTGCTTTGATTGTGGGGACATTGGGAAATGTTGGGGGGACATTGGGAAATGTATACATACTATATATAGTATGTGATGTAAAATATAGGGCTATTGGCTCTATATTTATATTACAGTATTACAGTTATGGCCAATCTTTAATGCTTGATATATATTAAACGTTAAACCATGTTTTTATAAATGTTAGAACCTTTTCTCTATTTCTACCTGCCACCTCCCCACTTAGGAGGACACTATTTTTCTTATAGTTCTACTTTACAAATATACAGGATATCTTTTTTGTGATTCTCCTTGCTTTAGCCATTCCTAACCACTGAACATTCCCAACATTTGCCTTGAAGCTCACTCCTTAGTGAATTTTTCCAATTTGTTAATCCTCGCTTTGTAAAAATTACATCTTTCATTTTGTGTGTCCGGGTTAACTGATTACTCCAGCCATGGTCTTAGCACCACAGCAGGTCAGGTTGAATGCACAAGTGGTTTGACCAAATAGATATTTAGGGAAGGATTTAAGAATCGGCTGCGAGGGTGCACTTGTGTTCAGCTCATTCCTGAACAACTATGTCGATTCTGTAACACAGTGGAAGCAAGGATGAAGACAGCTAGCAGCTGGACGCAACATGCTGGGGCGAGAAGCAGGTGCACCACTTGCGTCCAAACATTCCGACATCAGCAGAGGTGCTACAGGCTTTGGGACAAAAATCCGTACATATTCCTAATGAAATGTCTATGCTAGCAAACCACTTATCAACCTCATTCAGTCAACGCACATAGCAAGCAATCTGGTAGCTAGCTGGACACGTGTGGCACAGTTGCCCAAGTCAATAACCATCAAAGCCCTCGTTCCGGACAAGTGGTCTCGCAATACTGCACACAACCAACCACAAAAAATATACCCCCAAAACAAAATAGAACCATAACAATATAATACTCCAACAATTAAGGTCTAAAGCTAATGTTTTCTTTTCGGAATGCAAAACCAGTAACACAACCGATCAGACAGACTGACTAGTCTGTGCGCTGTTTTATATTTTCGAACCAGCCAATCGCCTATTCGAAAAAATACATAATTTTGAAATATATCGAATATATATCATTATTTTTCTGATTGGTCAATGAGTGAAAAAAGTTGTTCTTGTTTGTTATTTGAGGGGGCAAGGCCCACTCCAGCCCCTCCCCGAACTGGCCCCGAGGACGATTAGAATTGTCGCTTGTTCCAAAATGCAATATCAGCTAACTGGTTCAGCTGGGAAATTTACTCAAACAAATCTCTACTACTTCCTTTTGTTTGCCATGATTGTATGTCATTTAGCAATATAACAATATCGTTATTATCATGTGTGTTTTAGCATACTAGTTACACTATTATGGAAAGCAAATAGACTATCACTTGTAATTCAGTTGTCACAGTGAGTCACTGGTTTACAGTGGCGCTTCTAACTTGTATGGCTCCCTGCGCGAACCCCCCCGTTCAGCGCCCCCCCATATAAAGATAAAAATATATAAAAAAATAAGACTCAGGTAGATGTATAGATATATATTGAGAGAGATATCTATCTCTATACATCAGTCTCTATACATCAGTCTCTATACATCTGTCTCTATACATCTGTCTCTATATATATATCTCTCTCTCGATAGATAGATAAATAGATATAGATCTCAAAAGAAGTAACAAAGACAAATAAACAAATTGTACTATATAAATACAAATTAAAAAAAGAGAATTGAAATTGTACACTACCACCCTACGAATAACAAAAAATACACAAATAGAACTAAATTGCACAAAGCCTAGATGGCTCCTCATCCTGGCCAGTGCCGGAGGGTGCTCCAAAATCTTTCAGAAGTGCCCATGAATTTGCATTGAAATACACTATATGAGTCTGACAACTTAAATACATTTGTTGCACAGTTAAATATACATGTCATTATGCACAGTTTATTCAAATTTCAGAATAGGATCCAAATGAACCATACAACCCCCTTGGCTAATTCTAGGCATGAGACCCCCAAAAAGAGTCAATATATAAAAAAGCCTACAGCATTGGAAATTCCATTGACATAGCTGCATACTTTTATCTTTTTCGCATTTCTCCTTTCCTCTTTTTACCTAAACTGGGCGCCTGATGGCTTAGACCTTTTCTCATCCATTTGTGTTGATTTGGCACTCGAGCATCAATATATTACCCATCCCCCAGCACTGTCAACCAACAGTCAAGACTAAATCAATTCACCTTTCTGGTGTGCAGACTGGTTTTATTCAGTTAAGCAAGCTAGCTAGTTATCAATCAATAAATAGCTGACTTAGTGCTTAACTGAATCAAACCTCTCCGTTTTGGAAGGTGCGTTCATGAGCAACTGGGAAGTGGGAAAGTTCTGAGTGGGAGAACACACCTGAATGCTTTTTGAAAGCTCAGAGAAGTAACATTAGATTTGACATCACTAGATATAACAGAGTTTATGGTAAAAATTTAAAAAATGGAAATTACTTTCTCCACGCACAAATAAGTCACTATATTTGTACATTTAGGTCGTACTCATTAGCGCAGGTGATTGTGATGTTAAAGGATACTTCGCGGTTTACTTTCGTGTAAAAACTGGCCATAATATTATCCTTCTGGCTAGCTACCCATAATGTTAGCATAGAACCCCCATTGTCAGCATAACCTACTAGAGTTTGGAAATATATCCTCTTGTACTGCGTAATCATTTGATCAAGTTGTCAATGTTTAGTGATTAATAGTGACATACAAATGTTAACTAGCATGTCATTATTAAGCATTTCTGAATTGTCAGTGGAAATATTCATATTTTCAGCTGGTTGGTTAGCGACGTGGCTAAAATATACACCCCCTATTATCGGCCACCTTACTATTTTGTTCAGTAATGTTTTTTTTCCTTTTTTATGTCTTCTCTCAAGTGTTTACTAGAAAGTTTTAGCTACATTTCATGCCTTCTGGTGAAGAAAAATAGTAATTACATCTGACCACTTAAATATGACATGATGTCTGGTCCAGTTGAATTTCATGATTTACAACTTGTCTAAAACAGTTGCCATACCTGTCATTTTTTAAATTTCAAGTATCAAGTATTTAACCTCCAAACATGATGGTTGCCTAGCTGAAAGGGTATATTTAATAGCAAAACATACTGTTGATTTCCAGTGCGTTTAAATTTTGAACTTGAGAGAATTTTGTGCTCCAAACGATAGAAATGGACGATAATAGGGGGTGGCTGATAACGGGGATGTCAGCTACTTAACTGTCAATACTGTTGTCTGTTTGTTGTCATCATGTCAATGCCCTCAACTAAAACTTTTGAAATGAAACACAATGAGTTATAAGTATAGTTATGAGTAATTATTGAAAATATGATGTTAAAAAAGTGAATGATTTATGTTTTTGTGATACATCCTTTTTTTCTTATCAGCAATTCAAGTTGTTTATTTGTAAGCTCCAAATCAACCTAGCTATTTCACTCAATGGCCTTTGTGGCCTCTGTGCCCTAAACATTTTTGTGACACTGAAGGCCAAATGGCCTTGCCCCTAAAATGACAAAATTCCAAGCCTGGTCTGAGGATTTCATCCCGGTACCTAACAGCAGTCAGGGTACCGTTGGCTAGCATGTAGTGGTCTGTGTGATCCTCCAAGGATATGTCTCCCCAGACCATCACTGACCCACCGCCAAACCGATCATGCTGGATGATGTTGCAGGCAGTATGGCAAACACCATGGCCTCTACAGACTTTCACCTCTGTCACATGTGCTCAGTGTGAACCTGCTCTCATCTGTGAAGAGAACGGGGCACCAATGGCAGACTTGCAAATTCCGGTGTTCTCTGGTGAATGCTGCCCTCATGGAGTCTGTTTCTCACAGTGTGGTCAGAAACATGCACACCAGTAACCCGCTGGAGGTCATTTTGTAGGGCTCTGACAGTGTTCCTCTTGTTCCTTCATGCACAAAAAAAGCAAATACCGGTCCTGCTGCTGGGTTGATGCCCTTCTATGGCCCTGTCTAGCTCTCCTCGTGTAATGGCCCATCTCCTGGTATCTCCTCCATGCTCTTGAGACTGTAGTGGGAGACACAGCAAACATTCTTGCGATGGCACATGTATGGATGTGCCATCCTGGAGGAGCTGGACTGCCCGTGCAACCTGAATGGGCTGCAGGTACCGCCCCATGCTACCTGTAGTGACAATGACACTAGCAAAAAGCAAACTAGAGAAGAATCAGTCAGGGAGGATAAGGAGAGAGATTGTCTGTGGCTACCATCTGCAAAACCGTTCCTTTTTTAGGGGTTGTCTTGCTGTTGCCTCTCCAGTGCTCCTGTTGTCACTTCCATTTGCACCATAACAGGTGACATTGATTCACAATCGCTTATGCTTCCTAATTGGACAGATTGATATCCCTGAAGTTTAATTGACTTGGTGTTATACTGTGATGATTGTGTTCTCTTCATTTTTTTGAGCAGTGTATATTTCTTCATGTGGGGATCGTCCATCTATATAAAAAGGTCACATCATAAAATTTTTCACTTAAATATATTTAGACTTTAATTGTGTGATAGTGATACATATACAGCTCTGGAAAAAATTGACTTATTTTTGCACATCATTGCATTCAGTTTTTATTTGTATTTTACGCAGTGTTACTTTTTTGGAAACAGGGTTGTAGAGATGAATGCCAAGTATTTGTTTTACTGGAATTATTATACAAATTTTTTGGGGTTGGGGCCTAATCATTTGCTGGTGCCATCAAATAAAAGTCCTAATGTGCTGCCAGTTAAAATTGTTAGTTTGATTCTGGAGCCATGTGTGTTGGAGGCTAAGCGTTGTCTGCTAGCTGGGTACTTTGATATACAGACAGACATGAGTCTTTTGTGCAGCTGGCCTGGTTTGATACAACGTCAAGGGAGATAGTGACCCAGAATCAGGTTGACCTGAGTGCTTGAAATCATCCAAGGAAAGCTCCTTCCATGAGTAGAAATTTGCTCACTCTCTCTCTGGTTCTCAATTCAATTCAATGGGCTTGATTGGCATGGGAAACGTTTTACATTGCCAAAGCAAATGGAAATTAAATACAGTAACACCGCTGAAAAAGAAAAAAATAATTAGATAACACATTACGAAAGCTTTTTTAATTTTTTAAGTTTTAAAGGAATAAAGACACTTGAGTGTTATACAATATATACATAATGTAAAGATGTGTATAAAGTCACTGGTGAGAATGGCAAGGTAAAGTCAGTAAAGACATTTCAGTGTTGTTTTTGTGGCATTGACTGTTCTTTCCTCATGGCAGCGAGCTGCTGTGATGGCACATTGTTCCACCTCGCTTAACAAATATGGTTACTTTGTATGCATTTGGTTTAATCTCGAATTCTTTGTGTGTGATCTGTGGGAAATATTTGTTTCTGATGTGATCACTTCTTGCAAGTGGTTAGGAAGTGCAGCTCTGATTCCACCTCATTTTGTGGGCAGTGTACATGGAGTCTGTCTTCTCTCGGGTGCCAGGTCTGCCTATGGCGTCCTTTCTCGATAGCAAGGCTATGCTCACTGAGTCTGTACATAGTCAAGGTTTTTCTTAATTTTGGCTCGGTTACAGTTGTCAAGTATTCTGCCAATGTGTATTCCCTGTTTAGGGTAAGGTAGCATTGTAGTTTGCTTTATTTTTTGGTTGATTCCATCATGTCTTTTTTTTTGTGTCCTCATAATTTGGTTGGGTGCGGCCAAGGTCCAAAATTAACACTCGCCAAGTGCCATTTGAGGGTAGATTTTACATTTGGCGAGTAAATCTCAGAAGGCTATCTGCCACACTGTCCAGGTAAATGTTTGTACCCAATGTCTTATTGTAAGCAGCACTTCTCTCCGCCTCTAAGTTGTATCAAGCTAGCAAGTGTGGTCAGAGAAAAGTAACTAGTTGTCTGTGGATGCACATGTTTGTGCTGAACTGTCAGCAAGTGGCTGTCTCTTGTGAAACGTTATATACAGTATCTCACAAAAGTGAGTACACCCCTCACATTTTTGTAAATATTTGATTATATCTGTTCATGTGACAACACTGAAGAAATGACACTTTGCTACAATGTAAAGTAGTGAGTGTGCAGCTTGTATAACAGTGTAAATTTGCTGTCCCCTCAAAATAACACAACACACAGCCATTAATGTCTAAACCGCTGGCAACAAAAGTGAGTACACCCCTAAGTGAAAATGTCCAAATTGGGCCCAAAGTGTCAATATTTTGTGTGGCCACCATCATTTTCCAGCACTGCCTTAACCCTCTTGGGCATGGAGTTCACCAGA